>JAPMAE010002879.1:418-16282 GCA_036584705.1 Rhyacophila sp. 25_7 | reverse complement strand
ATGAACGTACTTTTTGTAAGACCCTCACCTATGAAAATGGCAGATGGCACTAAATCGATGTGTTATTTCATTTTATTCTACAGGTAATCGTTATATATCTGGTTCTCATCAAAGATAATTATAAAAAAGCATTTAACATAAATGTACAAAAAATTACTGTTGTAAAATATTTAACTACGTGCTGGTCGTTTTAGTACTACTCGTAGATATCTCATAGGTTGTCTGACGTACATATTATTAATTTTCGTTGTCTCGTTTTTACGAGTATATCGATCATTTGGTTTTGTGAGATTGGATTTTATTTTATTTGAGAACACACATTCGATAAGTCATTTCGTTTTGTAAAATATTGAATAATCTATGCGTTCTATATTTAAGTTTTTAAAGTTTGAAATTTTGTTTTTTAGCCTTTGTTAAACATAATAAATAATATTGTAAAAATACAATTGTAAGCTACGCTACTGTTTCAATAAAATAAATTGGTTTCACCAAATGATAATGGTAGAAAAATAAAAAAAGATTAATTATTATTCATTGTGCTGATCCTCCTGATTCTAATTAAAAGTAGCATAAACAAAGTTAAACAATCTTTTATTCGACGTAAAATTAATCAAAATAATGTTCGATTCATTTATTTCATACGTTGACGGAAATTGAAATGGCGTTGCTTTTTTAAAAATAATTTATTAATATTTTGATTAGCAAACTGAACGCAAAGAATGTATTATGTCAGCCATTGTAACAAACCCCTATAATTTGTTTCGTTAAATTAGTATACTTTACAGTGAAATAATATTACCTCCATTGTAAATATAAAATGAGAAATTACATTGAAAAGAAATCTGGGCATTTTGAACTATTTTCATACTTTTATAATTATGTATGTAAGTCATATATATTTGATAATCCAAATACACTTTTAAGTTTCGATGCTAATTGGCATTCTGTACTGATTATATATTATTTAAATGCGTGAAGCCCAAGTTTCGATACATTTATTTAAATTCTTCATATACACAACATGACATAATAAAATGAACACATTAATTAAATGATATAATAATAACAAATAATCAAAATACGATGGAAAAAAATGAAGATTAAAGGAAGCTTATATAATGAATGCAAATTAGAAATTAAGCTTACATCAGAAAATAAAATTATGCTTCTAGAAGTAAATAAATTTAATAAATTCCCTTGTTCAAAATGAATTCATACAATAAAATCAATTGAAACTCGAGCTCACTCGTATGAAATATGTCGATATTCAAGATAAATTAGTTGAGCGTGGTTATTATTCTCTTTATTCGCATAACTACCCAGCAGGTTAGTTCGAAAATTAGGGATTCAATTGTCTATATTAATACCTTACACACAGTATTCTAAGTTAAAAATGACGTTTATTACCTTTTTACAGTTTTCCATTTTTCGTATCTGTAATACGTACGAATGCCATTTACAGAATTTCAATATTCGTATTATAGTGCGACTTGGAAGCATCGCATATTGATTGTCGCTCAACTTACACTAAGCCTTAGTCTCTTTAAACCACTCTCTTGTAAAATTTCATTTTTCAAGACACAATAATTTACGTTCAACGCAATACATATTGACCCTATATAGGAAAAACGAGCTTAACCCTCAGTTTTTTGCACCAATTTATTGGTCGTCGTGCACTTTAAGTTTGTGTTAATGTGACTTTGATTAAAAATCATTAAAACACGTTTTTTGTGCCTCCTGTAAAATTTGCTCTGTTCGGGCTAATCCCTTTTGCTTAAACACGGTCGATATGTGTCTCTGTGACTTAAAATTGCTACATACCAGGGCGCATTTTAAAAACCATAGGGAGAATTGTAATTAATATAATACCTACCACTAGTTAAGCGAATTAGTTTCGCTTTAAAATCATGAAATGTATGCCACGACGTTTGGCAGCATTGGGTTAGCGGCATATTTGGTCGCATTGAAAAACTCGCGACGGGTGCATTTAATGTTGAATTTTATTACGATGAACAGTTGCAGTTAGATGCAGCTGTCATGACATGAACGTTGCGCGCGTGCGCCATAGATCGCGAGTGAGAGTGAGAGGAACGGAAAGGAGAGAGGGATGGATACCTTTAATCAAATTGATAGTTCGCCTGTTTACTCTGTAATATGGTGTGAAGGTAACACGAGAAATGACAAACAAAGGTGATCGATGTTATTTGGAAGTATTGACAATTTCACTTACCTATATCAAAAAGTTACCATAATCAAATACATGTATCAGGTAGCCGCAATGGATACATCGAGCATATAGAGTGAAAATCATTACAAACAAAACTATGGCGACATATATATATATAGTTGTGTTAAAATTTATACTAAACACCCATACATGTGTTTATAGCACATCACATTGGGCACACAGTTTATTAACACTTTTAACGTTCAATAGATTTATTATAGAAAAACATACACAATAATGAAAAAAGTAAAAAAATATTATTTTTGTAGAAATTAAAAAAAAAAAAATCCTACAGTATTCTTTATCATTATATTATCTAAAAATGTTTGATATTATTCATTATTAGATTGCTTCTAATTTTCATTTTTTTTTGTAGTTGGAAACGATTTTTGTTTGTATTCTATTAAAAGAAAATTTTGCAGTATTTTATTAAAAGCACAATATTATTTCTTGCTTACAGATTTTTCTTGTTAGGCATTTTCGTGTTACGCGATTTATACTGAATGCTAAATACTAAACATACTAGGATATCAATCACAATAACACAAACTTGAAGTGCATGATGACCAATAAATTGGTGTTGTATTTTCCTGATCCGATAATTAAAAAAGTTATTAAAATAAAATCTTAATGCTTATTTCCTTTCTGTGGAAACTTAGTTGGTCGTTCATTTTTCAAAATCTAAAGTAGAATTTTGATAATAATTTGGCAGTTTCAGCATAATACCTTTTGTTAGAACGTGTATTTAGTGGTAAATATGTTAATTCTCAAATAAAAGCACTTTTCAAAAAACCGAGGATTACGCCATGTTATCTAAATAGATGATTGAAATTCATTAAAAAGTAGGTGGTTATAACTATAATAAAACTTGAATAAAGATATAATTAAATTAAAAATGTGCAGTTTTGTTATATAGTTACCGTTAGCGAAGTTACTTTCTATTTTAACCCTAGCTATAAAAATAAATATCACAAATCCCCGCGATTCGTTTTGCAAGACTTTTATTTTTAATCAGAATTTATGCAAATCAGCTTCACATCACCATCACCCTAAATAAAATGAATGCATTGAATGGTTCATGTTAATCTGATTTATTTAGATATAATAATTAGCATGTTTCTTCATCAAAATTATAGAAAAAATAAATATAGTAAATCGTAAATCTTATATGCAATAAGTTACTAAATATTAGGAATGGTTTATATAAAAAAGATGCATTTGCACTAATTTATTATACGTGAAATATTATTTTTTCGACAGCTAGATACCGATTTCAACTCTTACAAATAAGGTATAATTCACAAAACTTTGTTATTATTTCTTTTATTATATTTTGAACATATTCTTAAGACCGTGAAGATGTGGTTCGAGTCTGTATACTGTAATAGCAACGTAAAAAAAATGTAAATATATAGCAGAGAACAAACTTAAATATAATAAATTACGTATATTGTAACAATTTCCAGATTTTAATATTTCATAAATAACCCAAAAAAATTATATAAAAAATAACATTTTCAAATTTTGGTCATCTGTGACCTTTATTAAAATTCAGAATTCGTCCATTTTATATTTCAAAACCGTTAAATCAAAATTAGCAATAGGATGTTCGAATCTCACGGTGCCCACAATTTTGTTTTTCAAATGTTTATATATTTATATTTGTGGCCAAGGCGAGTGATTAAGCTTGTAATTAATGGATATTACTCGCAAAAACACAACTGTTAGAAGGTCCAATATTTTTTTATCTCAAAGTGGATATGGAATTTTGAAAAATAAACAAATAAAGAAACTGAACACTATTTGTACGTTTACTCACTTTGCAGTATGCGGTTGCCCAAAAACGTTTTGAATGCCTTAAGCTTGGGACAGGCTTTCAGTTCCGTCCCCTATGACTCGATGTAACAAATAAATTACAAATATATCCGTTAGAGAATCTTTTATCATATACACTCTCCTCAATTTTTTTTTTGAATATTCATATTCTTGAAGATTATATTCCTTCAATTTGAGAGTAATTTATTAAGCGACTTGAGCTTTAAGACTAGCGAGCAATTCGTGGAATTAATTTTGGGGCAGCATTGCGAGTATGGAAACTCGTTATTTACATATGTTAGGGGTCATCGTGTATTGTGATTGTGAACAAAGGTGATCTCGTGAGAAATCCACCCAAAAGTGCAGTTTCAATTATCGTTATAATACCCCATATGTCGCTGATGAATATTTATGACGCCAACGGAATATGGCGTGGAGTCTTTTACAATCTTTGAGTAAGTATAAATTTTCACAAGTAGGCTTACCACTTTGCAGTTTGATAAATAATATTTTAGACTGTATCTTGCGTAAAACATAAGCAATTGTAATACAATTTGTTGTACTTTCAATGAATTCTAACACTATTAACAGTATTAAAAACAAATCCGACATACATTATCTTCAGAAAACTTCCAACACTAAAGAAATATTAATTAACAGTTTATTTAATGAGAAAAAATTTGAAATGAATGCGAATTTTAAACAATTTTATCGTTCAGAACGGTCATCTAACTTTATATTTCTGATTAACAATTGAGTAGTCAGTCTACATACGGAATTTAAAATAAACCTAAATAAAGAAATATGGCACTTATTTCAAATTACTACTTGTAAAGAACGAGTCATAATCCGCGAGGTTTATTAAAATTTATTTTGAGAAAGGGACACATAATATTAATTGAAAAAAATACATTACGAACTAGCTAACTATTAGGTATTGTTAGATAAATATATCGACACTGTTTAAGCAAAAGGGCTACTTAACCAGCAGTTTTTTGAAATGTGCTTTTATTTAATAATCACAATGTATATAACTAAACAGACGTTCTATCAAAAGGAACTGAACCGAAAATGCTGAATCATTATCGAAATTCAGCTTTAGATTTTGAAAAAAGAGCGACCTACTAAGTTTTTGTGAAAAGGAAAAAAGCATTGACCCTCAATTCTGATTCTGGGTTTTTTAAATGCATATTTTATAATTATTATCAGATCAGGAAAATAAAAAGGCAATTTATTGGTTATTATGCACAAAGTCACTTTGATTAAAAGTTATTAAAAACGTTTTTCGTGCCTCCTGTAAATTTTGTTCTATGCTAGTTACCTTTTACCTGAGCACGGTAGATACGTTCGTATTATTTTTTGGTATAATTTTGTCAATTTTATGGAAGTTCTAACGTGTTTTCCCAAATAAAAATTAGAAAAAAAACCTTCGACTCAGAAAGCAAAGTTTTTTTAATTGTTAGAAAATTAGTGATACATTTTCTACTGTTGGTATTTATTTCAATTAAATGCACCTACTCGACTGACGAAAATAACGAACACAGCTTTGTTGTAAATTAAACGTACGTATGTAATAATATTTAGTGGAGAGGATACGTGTGACGCCATATGTGGCCCTAATTCATAACGAACCTTCGACCTTCGCACCGACAGGATATTGCACGATGGCTCCTTTCATATTACGGAGGAAGTTAGAAAAAGAGAAAGATTAAACAAAATATTTCTCATCATTCAAATAATATGTTAAACGAGTCCCAGTAAAGGTGATATTTTTATGGATGATATAAAAGAGTGGGATTACATAATTTAGTATAATCTAATCTAATCTATACTGTAAGTCGTATTATATTTGTTATTATAAAATAATAAACTTAATATGTTACCTCGCTAGAAGTGACTTTTTTAATTACATTTACACAATGGGGTGAAAGATTTTTCAACAATCTAGCTTTAAATTTTATTAAATGCATGCAATAGTATTGTTGTAAAATATTTATTTGATGCATAAATAATATAAACGAGTGTTTTATTGCATGTCGCTTGAAGTAGATATACGTCTATAGTTTTTCAAGGCGAATTTTGCGGGGACACATATGCGCGTCCATGCTCCATGGACAAGTTAATACAAGTGAATCGTGGTGATCAATAAGTATACGTGGGAATAAATTATTTTTTTCAAATTAATTAACTTTATATACTATCGATTCTTGGTGGAAAGGTCATTATATTGAAATAACACAGTTTTTATACTGTTTCTTCCAAATATATAAAAAGTCAGATCGGCTTAATATCTTGCGATATCATTTGTTGAAAATGTCGTAACAAACAAAAGCAGTCTTAATTTTTTAATGTAATTTTTAATAGTAAGTATATAATCAGTACTATCATTTCATTATGAAGTTATTCTTGCCGTTAAAATCAAACAAAAATATCAGTAGAAAAATAACTTTCGATAGCCGAGTATTTTTAAGCGCACCATCATAAGTAGCTTAAGTCAATACATAACTACTCGTAAGCATTGCGTTCTGCTTCCTGATACAAAAAAGGATAGCATAATATTTACTTACATTGAATATATATTCGTTATGATTAGCTGGTGTTTCTAACGGTATATTGGCATCTGCTAGGATGTTATCTATGATATGTATATAACTGAATATTATCGATAAAATAAATTACATACAATAGCACGGCCGTACAGGATTTTAACCGATGTTATTGCCTTTCCTTCTGCATCCTAAGTGCCCTCTTAGACAAAAGCCTCGCAGAATAACGTCCGCGGAATATGTGAAACTTCCGGACATATCCACAGTGATAGAATTCAGCTGAATAGGGATAATTTTATTTTATTGAATCAGTGGCTTGTTATTTTTTATGTGTATAAAATAAATGTAACGAAAATTCTCGGCCATCTTCCTTTCACTTAACTTTAATGTGTGACCATCTTTTCGGTGAATCCGTGAAAGTTTATTCCTATATTCCCGGCTTCGTTATTGTTATCGGAATTGTATCTGATATTTTTTGAGACCCATATTTTTTTAATACCTTCCCATGAAATGTTACCAATGTGCCAATTTTAGCAAGCCACCTGTGAAAGCGTTTATTTTTAACGTTAGCAAAATCTTGTCGTTTATGGATTATACTCGATCAATATACAATACCATATCATGGGTTTGGATCATATTTTCAAGCAAATACGCGTAACGTTGATAGCATCATTGGCATTCATATTTGCACGTGTATAATACAAAATTATTGTAAATCTATATTGTTACTCGGTAGGTCAGCGGACAGCAAATAAACCAATCAATCCGTGGTAATGCTGACTAGAATCCCGAAGCTAGCAAAATTTATATAGATTTTATTATGTAATTTTATATCCAGGATGTGAACCAAATTAGTTGAGTTAATAGTTAATAAATATTTATTATTTACAAAAAAAATCTGTCAAAGCAATCTACACACCGTGAAAATCAATTAAATCGATTTAAGAGTAATTATTATATAAAAAACATATTTTTAGATAACTTTGTGCTAATAATGTTAAAAAGAAAATAATATTAGAGTACATTAATTGAAATTTTGTTTATTTTTGCATTAAGATTGTATAGCTTGTAAACATTATATTAAAAAACCACTTTTTTCATTTCACCACCATTTTGAGATGAAGCGTATGAGACATTCAAAAGCATAGTCTTTTAACCGTTGATTTTTGTTTCTATTAATAGTTGTTAATTATTAATTTCACCACTTGGGTCCACGTTTTGATTACAAATGTATAATGTATAAATATTTGAGAACCAGCGATCTTGAGATTGCTAGCCCAATGCATTGTTCAATGATGTGTCGAAGACGAAAAAATTGGTTCAATATAATTTTGTTAATATACTTTATTGCCGAAATATATATATATATAGACATATTTAATAAATAACAAAAAAACGGTAGCCAGGTATATACGAAACATTGCAATTGTAAATAAATATAGAACTAATTGATTCAATTGTTACGAGAGATGTATTTAGATTTTCAGACATCTATAGTTTTACTGTACAGAAGTAGATCACAACTATATATGCTAAACAGCTGTAGACGATTCCAATAAGATGCATCAAGTCACCTTTTGTATATAAAAATTGAGCTATCATCGGTATTTTTCTTTCTGGTATTCATTCAGTGAGGCGAAAGAATTGAAATAATTGCTAAAATGTGACGAAATTCCCCGAATTAAAAATCAAAAAAGATCGTAGAAAATGGACAGAGATAAATACTGCTAACACAATCAAATATCACAGACAGTATTAACACCCCTACGTGAAATGTCAAACAGGGTAAGATAACCAAATAGTGAATACTAATATAATATTCCTGCATGGATTTTAAAGGACGGGAGAGCCCTTATCTCTTTGTGAATCAGGTAGGTATGCCTTTTTCAATGCACCATCATATTTTAAAATAAATAATTTGATATAGGTACCCATATTTTTTGATTATTTAAATACGTTATAAAATATGATGTCAGTAAATCGCGATTATATAGATACGTATCGATGTATAAGCATGGAATTTATGGAGAGAATCTTCCAGAACGCTAAAAATAAATACTAATATGACTTGTATGTTCTCATGTGTAGATATAATATTACTTATGTGATGGTAAATATATTAATAGTTTCAAGCAAATTTTACGTGCAACTCTCTTTGAAAATGACGTATGTAAAACACTTTTTTATCTTATATATATATATACACTGAGAATAGGAAAGATAAACGTAACCGTTATGTTTATCTTTCCTATATGTAAAAAAATACTGTTTTAAAATCTAAATTTCCACAATAAGATTTGGTCGTAAATGATTAAAAATATTTTTTCATTGCGTAATAAAAATTGATACAGAAATATAATCTTTTAATCATATCCACCGTGAAGCGGAGCATTTAGATATTCATAATGTGATGATCGATTTGGAAGATTCTTTCACTACTTATAGTTGACAGTTATTAATTCCAGTTTGGAGAAAGTGCAGAGAAATTCCAGTGCACATAAAAAAGCTGTGCAATTATTGCCTGCTATGAGATTTAAACCTGTGACCCTCAGCTCATTAGTTCGGTTACGCTATCCACTCACCTACGTTAGTGACTTAGTATTGTACGAGTAATTTAAAACCATATTGAAAGCCTACTTTTTTGTACCTTAGTTTTTTTAACCATGTCCTCTCCGAAACAAAGCGTATGGATCTTTATAATGTGAAAAATATTTTTTACGAGTAATAATTGTCAGTTATTAGCTCAACAAACTTGGTCCATGTCTCGGTTTCAAATGCACATGAACAAATGTGTAATGTTTGCCAGCTACGGGGTTCGAATCCTAGACACTTGGCTCGTGAGTCAGATGCGCTATCCACTCACCTACGAGGGCGACAACCAATAATTTAGCATTCTATGTGGAAGCTATGACAAGTTTTATTTTTCTGAAAACACTAAAACGAAATTAGCAATGAAAGTGTCTAGTTTCATAAAGTCGTAAAAATAAGTCTATGAATGATTATTTATTTATATTATGTGTAGTTTTAAATGAAACCCCGAAGGTTAAAAAAATGTCTGGCGTTTTTTCAGATACCAGCTGATTAATTTTTCCATACAGTAAATACTTCATTGGGTATAAGGCTGGGCTTTTATATAAACACTGACAAAGAGATAGAAAAAATAATTACAATAACACAATACAGTGCGTAACGATCCATCCCTCAGTCGCCATATTGATAAAATGGTCGACGCTGGCTGCGCGTGCGCATCTGTTCCCTTCATAGCGCGAATGCACATTACAATATTTTAATAGGTAGCTAGCTACTTGAACGCCAATATAAAAACATGTGTCGTAACAACAAACGAATCAAAAAGTAACTGAAAATTGTGGGCAGAAATATATTTAACTTTGGTAATTTTTAAAACTAAGAAAAAACTCTCTACTTGATATTGTGCAGTAATATGTACGTGTACAGATGAAATAAATTACGATATTAAAATATGTAAACGAATAATAAGAATAAATGTAACATTCACTGTTAAGCAATTGTAAGTGACCTGCATAATCGAATATATAATATTAGTATTAGTAAAATTTATTTAAAACTATTTTTTATTAAAATGATAAAAAATGATTCACTAATTGATTGAGTCAAAATTTATAATTCATTCACAGACGTTCGCTTGTTGGCGATTGTTACATTTGAGACTTCAAAAGAATTTTAAGTCATTTTGTAACAATACATAAATGATACTCGTACTATAGACTAGAGGTTCCTAACGGGGTCGGTTGAAGAGATTTAAGGGATCGTTTTTGGTCCAAGGAAAATTTTAAGGGCATTAAGGACCCACTGCCACCCTCTTGGGCAGTACTTGCAAGAACGCTATGGGTTATATTAAAAATTTAAAGAATGGGAGCCGGTAAGTTTTTTTACGAATGGAGATGGTGAGTATTGCTTTTTAATTTAAAAAGAGGCGGTAGACCAAAAAAGGTTAAAAGCCTATGCTATAGACATTTAAATCTATGCTAAAAATATGATATTATACATCGTCTGAGACTGCTGTAAAAAAAGAGTATTAAAAAAATATGGTAATGAAACTAATGCCTAGGTTAGACTTTGTGAAATCATCATTAACCTGTCAAGGATAATAGATGCGCATATGTACCCACTTAAAATTCACTTTAAAGAAGTATATACCTATATGTACATCAAGAAGCAAGCAATACAATACTTGTTTATATTATTTATACAATCTAAACATTATACAACAATAGTATTGCATACATTTAAAAAAACTAGAAAATTATAGCTAGATTAATGTAAAACCTTTCACAAAATTACGCAACCGTAATTAAAAGCTTACTCCTGGAGAGGTTAAATAGTTAAGTATTATGACAAATGTAGTTATGGGTGTTATATAATTCCATGTTATACTAAATATTTTTTTCTGAAAAAGTTATTTATTTTTTTCATGGCAACGGGAAGCATGAAGAATTAACATGATATTAATGGAGTTATGTGTATGCCTAATAATAATAAAACCAAATGTTCGATACCAAAAGTACGTTCATTAAACTCACCCGATGTTTTAAATTTAAAATTGAACCAGCTGTTTAGGCCACTAACAAAGAATGATTATGAATCTAGTTATCCTGTTTTGTGCGTGAAAGGTTGTAAACACTTTTATATACAATTCAACGGCCTAAGAAGATACCTACTGAATAATATATATATTATTTTATAATACTAGAATATTTATTATAAGCAGTAGCTGATTTTCCTTTAATAATTTTATAACAAGAAAATAATTTCTACTAAATTGCAAATAAAGAGAATGGTATAATGTTATAAATGAATCAATGAAAATTGTGTCCAAACATAAAATAACGTTTATTTAAGATGTGCGTAATTATTGGATGCATATCTGAAATAATTGGTAATATGTATTGGTAGATTGGTTTTGTCATTTTTTTGGTAAATAATTAATAATTTTAAAACGTTATATTTTCGTATTTGTCAGGGTTGTGGAGTTGGAGTTGGAGTCGGAGTCGGAGTCGGTGGAGTCGTGAAATTTTAGGCGGAGTTGAAGTCGGAAAAAATTGACCGACTCTGACTGCCTTCTTTATTTTCTTCAATGAATAACACTACGGCATGTGTGAAATATCAACAAATGCATATGATTAAGAATTTTGAGACAACATTATCTTGGACATTTTCTCTGGAGTAGTGTTTAAAGGATTTTCTTTTTTTAAATAATGTAATTTGCCTAATTATCTTTTTATAAAGATATTATTTGTTGTATATAATCAATATTATTTTTTGTTGATTTGTTTGTATCCTAATGTACGTAGTCTTTTATTTATACCTGTATCATTATCAATAAGTCAATATAACTAAATTAGATAGACGTGGCAAATTATAAAATAAAATAGACATCGAAGTCGGGAGTCGGAGTCGATAAATTTTGAACCGACTCCACAGCTCTGTTATTTGTATTATACAAACCATATTCCGTTACTAGTTTAAAATTCATAAATTCGTTTATTTTTAATTTTTTAGTTATATATCTCCTTTTCACAAATTCTGTAGTTCAAAGCAACATTGAAATAAGGATATTATATAGCAACATTTAACACTTATTTCGATAAAAAATACTTCACATTAGTAATAAGCATTAAAACTGAATGCCGAAAAAATCAATATAAAATAAAAGAAAGATAATATGTAAAATTAACTATTCAGAATACAAAGTCAGTTATTTAATTTTTAATTTATGGTTTATTCAAGTCACGAATTTTTGCTTGCGTAGATTTCGATGGTGACTTGACAATACACATTATCTTTGCTGTAAAGAAGCGCTTTCAGGCAGTTTGGATATTTGCCCACTTCAAAAAAAATATCAACAATAAAAAATCAGTCAAATCTGATAATATTCGGCACGCGACAATTTCGTATCCGTGAAAAAATCAAATGTCAGATGTGCAGACCTTTATATTGTAAGGCTTCCATGTTATATTTGCGAAAAGGTGTTCTCGCCAGAGATAAGCAATCTTTTAAATATGAACCATTTGTATATAGGCGATAGATAACAAATATGTTTATTTTAGAGATAATAAATTATTTATAAACAATTCTAATTCAGGTATCAAAATTGATGATTACTCAACTTCAAGTATTGTAGATTCCTTACGGTTTCCCAGTATCAACGAAATATTTTTAGGGAAATACAGTGATTTTCACACTTTAGTCTGACTATCATATTATATTTCAATATGCATATTATATAATCTTATGTCAAATATGCATGGTATAGCTCCTGTATATGTATATATAGATATACAATTGATTATGTATAAAGAAACGGTATTTTATGATGGTGCTTCTTAATTTGACATGTTTAACGAAACTAAATAAACGAGGACAAATGTTCATCAACCATTTTGATTGGATATTGAATTTATTCGAAAAGACATCCATATGTTTGTATTATTATATTTTCATACTGTAACTAAAATTATTTCTTTTAATATTTGTAAATATGCTGCACTAATCATTTACTGGCTGATTTAAGCGGCTTACAGATGCCGTACGGCATTCACCGCCTTGATGTTTCAATCATTGTGGTTCGTTTGCCTTCGCTGGTTTGCTTACACCTGGCCCGTACGACGCGGCGTAGCAGGGTTGGCGCATTCGGGCGGGTGCGAGCGACTCCGCAACAAAAGCGCCGCCATATTGCAGTCCGAAGCGAGTGTGAAATTAAGCTCGGAGATTTTACGATAATGG
Source organism: Rhyacophila sp. 25_7 (assembly GCA_036584705.1). NCBI lineage: Eukaryota > Metazoa > Arthropoda > Insecta > Trichoptera > Rhyacophilidae > Rhyacophila > Rhyacophila sp. 25_7. The sequence goes on along the minus strand of JAPMAE010002879.1, from coordinate 2,929 downwards.
CCTCGTGTTGTAATATCTATTATTTATCATGCTGAACGCCATTGTGCTCGGTCATACGTTTGTCTTCGAATTATTTGCACGCAGCGTTGGCGTCCTCTCGCCATTTCACTCACTTTTTTGCCTTCAATTCCGAATGTCAAATTTATTATTACGTATTGACTATCAGACGGAATACGTACGTTAATTTTTATTGGTGTGCGGCTTTAAAGTTAGCTGTTAGTGAGACGAAATCGTCAATAATATCAGAAAATAGTAAATTTCCGATTACGATTTATGGCGGAACATCGAGGGCTTAAGGTCAAACAATGCTATCTAGAAAAGTGCAACTTTACAGGAGAGCCAAAAAACTTTTTAAAAATATTTTTTTGGAACTCAACAAAGTTGTTTATTTGAAACCTAATGTTCAAATGTTATAATTTGTCATCGTTTAACAATTTGATTTTTCTTGTAACAAGAATGCTAACCGCTTGTATAGTCTTTTTATGTGAAATAAATACAACTTTACGTAATTAACGTTAAACTTTAACGATTTAAGAAGAAACTAGAAAAGACTGACATTCTGTTGTTTGACAATTATGTAGCCAAGAATGTAAAATAACATTATCAGATATAAAAAAAACCCAGCGCATTCTGTAGATAACGTTGTTTGACTTTAAGCCCTCGAATGGACCAACATAGTGAAGAGTTAACTAAAAGTACTATCCATTAGTAGATTTTCTAGTTACTATATCTAATATAAGTTTTTATTAAATATGAAATAATACGAATGATATCAACATATTTTTGGAGGAGACTTTAATTACAGTGCACTTGTACGAGCATGGTCATACACTGGAAGACTGTAGTCTCAATGTGTCAACAACTGTATATCTACAGAGGGTAACGCGATTTATAGTCGTTCTTTTGGACACATTTTTACTCTAATTTGTAACTAATTTGGGTGTGTAACCCGATACACATGACTATATTATTTGCCAATTATACAGATATTTTAGACAGGACCGTAAAAAGAATAATAAACTGTATATTAATTCAGCAAAAAATAATCCATGAAATAAAGTACCATAGAGATTAGTAGTCTATTAGAAAACGATATGAAAGTATTAATTTTGGTTTTGAATAAAGATCCATTTATCGACTAAATATATCTCCTATAATGTCGCCCTCGTAGGTGAGTGGATAGCGCATCCAACTCACAAGCTGAGGGTCACAAGTTCGAGGCGCATGCTGGTTGGAAAACTTATCAAGTATTTATTCATATTTATTGTAGCCAGGACACGAACCCGAAACGATTGAGCTAATAATTGGAAATTATTACTCGTAAAAAACTATCAAAAACAATCTTCACATTGTGAAGACTTATATGCTTTGTTACGAAGCTGATATGGTTTTAAAAAAAGAAAAATGTACTGTACTAAACGCAAAACGGAATAGCGAGCGTTTTGTGGTGAAATAGAAAATCACCATACCGTCTTTGATTCACGACAGTGAAACTTACTTCCGTGCGTCTTGAAACTTGTAAGTCGTCGCATATGAGAAGATTTCAACTCGTATTCATTTCCAGTTGTTTTCGAAAAACTCGATCGTCTGCAAACAAGGCAGATGACAGATTGGTCGACTTTCTAACGTTTTTCACCATCTTTTTGCCTCCATGTTTTTTTATATTTTGCACTCGTATGCCCATGACCCGTGGCGTTTCTAGGAGAGGATTAGTAAATAAAATATCTCATTGAAAGATGACTGTCTACAAATATTGCTATATAATACTCGAGTAACAACATATAAAAATTAAACATTACATTACAAAACGAACCGTAGACATAAAAAAAAGAAAACGCTTTAAGGGAAAATAATTGACGAATTCCTTAGACAATAATATTACGTACGTTTTTTATGAATGGTGATCATCTGTTCCATTCATTCTCTGCTTTATTTCCATATTCTTGACGTAGGCGTATACGAAACAATAATGCTACTAACTACAATATATAGTTGTTTATCTAAGAGACAAGAATTGTTGCCATGCTCCAAAGTGTGCGAGATTCTGGACTGAATGTAATTCGATATGAGCAGGCTTAGTGAAAAGATATCTTGATGATGGAAAAACTATGTTATATGTTGTTCTATCAATAATTTATGGATGCACTACGGACAATTATTTATAAAAATATAATTATACTTTTTCATAATTTATATGGTACAATCAATTGTTATAATCATGAAAAGAACATAATTTAGACCAGGAATAAGAACATTTTTATGGAGAAAAAGCAGCACTATATGAAAGTCAATTACATATACATAGAATCGTTTGTATATTATTTTGTAAATGCATAAAAATTATTTATTTATTTTAAAGTCAATCGACTGACCATTGAATAACCGAGTTACGTCTGATTTGGTTGGAAAGCATTCGAGAATCTGGTTGCAGTAAAGAAGTTTTTGGAATTGATAAATTTAAAAACTTTGGATTCAATGGCCGTGCTCGAGGACCTAAATAACCGCAAGTTT
>JAPMAE010002878.1:1157-11869 GCA_036584705.1 Rhyacophila sp. 25_7 | reverse complement strand
TGTTTTTTTTTATAAAAGCAGCTTTGCCTGTGCATAATTTATAATTTACACAATAACATGTTTTTATTACGATTATTAACTAGTTATGTTGTTCAATTTCTACTTATTTGTAGTTTTCTAGAAAATATTGTAAAATATACCATTTTTATCAAATAAGTATTAGGCCATAAACATATTTTTAAGTTTATTCAATTATAATTATATGTAATTACCTTATTAATGTAAAATATCGTATTTCGTATAAGACTTCACTTAGTATTGTTTTGTGGAAGCACTCGCAAATCAAATACGGATGTGTTATTTTTTTGGTAGCATGATGTATACAAAACCTTTCAGAGAAAATGCGAAGCCCAGGGTAACTAATATTTATCCCGAACAGTATAAAAATATACTTATAGAAATGGAGAATACCTAAATAGAACGTCGAAGGGGAACAACGACGTATTACCATTTTTGCATTTTTTTCGAATTATCAAGTGCTGAAACTATTAGAAAAAATGCCTAGTGGTAAAAACAACAATATATACCATCGATTTTTTTTCTATTTGTCAAAAATTTTGCCTTATAGTTAGTTTTAAATTTCGTTCTGTTTTGCCTTCCCTTATATTTTTATCTAACTTATTAAGTTCCAATGTTGAGGCCTCTAATATTGTGAGTCCTGAGATAGCAGCCCTCTCTCCACCTCGTCTGATGTATATACACTATTTTTATATGCTAATAATCAGTGACGTAGCTATCAAAGCTAGCACAGCATGAGGGCCCAGTTTACTGGAAAGTCTACAATTTCTGACCACGTAATATTACAATGCATATGCATGTGTCGAAACGAATGTACTTATAAGTAATGATTCCTTCTAAATTTTAAGCTGCAACTAAGCATATCTAAGAGAACGTCAGTCGGGTAAAGCCACGAATTGTGGCATAACACCCTCAGATACAGAGGTCTCAGATTTTATTTAAAACCCCTATTCACCATGAGCTATATTTAATCACTGCGGGCTACAAACAAGAGATCCACTCTCAAGCCTTTCGAGTAATATAATTATGTACCTGCGAGGAAGACTACACTATGTAAAAATAGCACTTTTTCTATGACTGTTCAAAGTTGTTTTTGTGTTGCTTCCCTTGGATAATATGTATAATATAGTTTAATATTCCTTTCATAATATTCTTTTTTAGTATGTATATTTACAAAATAATTGAGTATGTCACTGGAAAGAGCGTCATATACTACACTATTTCGATATCTCAAGTTTGTCAACATTTGACATAGTGTAGTTTACCTCCCAGATACAGAATTATACTACATAAAATTGATTGATTTAATAGAAATCTCGATATAGCAATTATCCATACTATATTATAGATGATATAGCATACTAATCGCTTTTTATTAACAAAATAAACGACACAATTCATTGCCAGTGAAGTTTCCATAAATGCATTAAAAACATTGTATAATTTGATGAGATACTTATGAAAACATTAATTCAAAGAAAAAAAATCTGCTGTCAAATATAAATATATAAGCAAATATATTTTTACCGTAAATACGCATTATTTGTGTATAGGTACATATAAAGTTAGGCAGAACATTCTTTACAAGTAGTGAGACCCAGATTAAACATATTGTATAACATTAAAATGATGTTTTTCCCAATTTTCACATTTGACTGGATGTTTTATCGTGTTACTCGTATATCGCGGTTCTACTGTACTCAGATAAAGTGAGCCCTTGATGCACTGGTATCCCACCACTGTATATTTATTTATCGTGTTGTTATTGTAATACGTTTAGAAAATCGTATTAACATTAATTAAAACCTGTACAATATTGTGGCAATAAACAATAAATAATATATATTGAAAAGTATTCACAGATACAGTTGTATTCTGCGGACAACCTTGTATTTAATATTAATTGGCAATCGTGACTCATTTCAAATAATTGATAACCACATACCATACAGAACAACAGATGACAATGAATTTTAATAATACGTGTTCAATAAGTGTTTTATTTTCAACTGAAAGATCAATATGTACGAATTAGTAATATAACGCTCAATATACAATACAATAACGTTTAACGTTTAATATTTCTTTCGTTATATTCTTTTCTACTATTGTTACAACGTAATTGAATATATTACTGGAAAGAGCGTCACAATATATAATACACTATATCGATATCTGATTTTGCCAGAAATCGACATAGTGTAGTTTACCTCCCAGGTAGAGATTTAAAAAATGTTAAAAACAAGATTCGTTCAAACACACCTGTTTATAGAAGTATCCATTGTGATGTTTATTGAAAGATCCATCGTTATTTATTTGTCCACAAACAATTTATTTATTTTTATTCAACAAAAAGACGCAATATAATAAAGATTAACTCCCGTAATAGTGAAGATAATATACAAATTTTCTTTATATGTCTGTACGTGGAGGGAAACTACACTGTGTCGAAAATGCCACTTTTTCAATATGTCTTGCCAAAGTCGTTTTGGTGTTGCTTTCCTCCGATAATATAATATAATATTCCTTTCGTTATATTCTTTTTTAATTGGACTATAATATAATTAAGTATATCACTGGAAAAAGCGTCGCAAGATATACTATATTATGTCGATATATCAATTTTACCAAATGGTGACATAGTTTAGTTTCGCTCCCATATACAGATGTGTACACACTAATAAAAACAATATCTCAATTTCGCTTAACAATTTCATTGCAATAAATTATCATTTAAATATCTGTTTAATAACCCATTAAAAGTAAAGTAAACTTTGAATGAAACAAACTACCAACTAAAGCATGTTATTCTAATGGTTGTGTATTTAATATAACACGAATTCATGTAACTTTTTGAAAATTAATGATTGTGTAATAGAAAATTATTAATAATTAGAATTATGTGACAAAAGGATCATTGGATTATCTCAATATGTGCATACATAAAAAACCGTATTCTCTCTAAAATACATTAAAATAACTACATTTTGTTTTTATTTTAAATATTGTGGAATATTGTGTAGGAATTCTCCATTAAAAATAACTACATTTTGTATTTATTTTAAATATTGTTGAATATAGTGTAGGAATTTTCCATTTAAATAAGATCCGTTGAATCAACGCAGCGTCTGATTCCAGTATAAGGTTTACACATAGAGATGCAGTCACGGGAGGGAATCGGTGAGAGAAAATGTCTCATCTGATTTCGAGGCGGGGGCGAAGGAGGGACGCACGTGGTCTGGGCGCGGGCAATCAGCGCACCGACTGTCAACACAGCCTGTCAGCTGAGGGCGGCAATCAAGGAAGGGTGGAATAGGGGCGCGAAATGAACCCTCAACCTCGCGAGGATGAAAGTAATTTTCAAACATATCATACACTTCATGTATTGTTAAAGGATTTTGAAGATTAAATTTCAATTTAATAATCGGTCATGTATGTATTTATACTTTCTCATTAACGCTATCTCTCCCCATTTTGAATAAAGAGAGTTAACCTTTTCTCGGTCAGACATAATGTCAAAACCCGGCTAGCTGTGAATTGAAAGCAATAAAATATTTTGTATACATTATTTACGCAAAAAATAAACATTATACAACAATAGTATCGTATACATTTAATAAAACTCAAAATTTAAAGGTAGACTAATGAGCAAACTTCCACCCAATTGTGCAACCGTAATTAAAAACTCACCCCTGGAAAGGCTGAATATCCAAATGACGTGTTTTCACATTCGACACCCTCCCTTCTTTGAATTTCCAAATAATATAACCAATTAGTGTTTTAACGATATTCCTTGAACTACTGAGTTCATCATTATTTTTATTCGCCTAGCAATCGAAGTGAAGGTTCTAAGGAAGATTCTAAAAAATATATTATATTAACAAAAGGGTTCTATTCCCACACAAACTCGTTTTGGATAGACGTGCAAAATGTTGCCTCACTCGTCTGACCCAAGCGGAAGAAAGTCATTAATATCTCTAGCCAAAGAGCACGCAAATTCAAGCCTAAAATTTGAAGAAACGAATTAACGTTGACAACTTTAGTAAGTAATCATGCCTATTCGTGGCAGAGAGATAGAAATTTTACCACCCGAGAATCACAGAATTTAAAACTGTATAAGAATGAATGCTAGATAAAAAAAAAAATTACTCTCCTGGACCATTTATTGTAATTTTACTTAAATTATAACAATTATCATGACAAATATATCGTTTAAAAATAAGGTAAATTAAATAATTACATTTTAAATTTATTATTACCATGAAATACGATACAACCCCCATAATTTGCACCCTGTTTATTCATAACAAACTGCCGATTTTTTTGGAAAATCGCGATAATTTGTATAAAAACTATGCATTTGCTCCCCTCGCTTATTCAAAATGATTTTTCTTCTCAGGGTTACCCAAACATCTTATAATTTGTAATTTTTCAGATAAATAACCCCGTTTATTCGTATAGAATGACACACTTTTTGCTTCTGCGACACAACAACTTCTGTGATTTCGGTTTGTTTACATTTTTTATTGGTTCTAAGATTATGACACTTGATAACACGATAAATCGCATCTGTAATCATGATTTCAATCAAAAAATGATTACCGATTTTTTCAGTTTGTGTATTTTCTTTTTTTTCTTAAATTTTTCATTTTTTTAATATGTCATTTTATTTCCATTTATATCTTTCAAGTCTCGTTAGTTTCAAATTTTCTATTTTTGCCCCCGATTACTTATACTCCCGCTTATTTGGAAATCTGTATAATTCGTAATTATCCCGAGATCCATTGCTACTACGAATTATCGGAATTATACTGTACTGCTTAAAAATTAAAAACTGAAGTAAAACTCAAAATTAATACCTTAAACCCCTTTGCTTTCATAATCGGTTCTTGATCTATATTTCATTGGCTTAATGTTTTCAGATTAAATATAACTAATTGCTTAAATATATCAAATAGAAGAAAAACATGGATTACGAGTATCATCATTGTATTATCTAAATTGATGAAATCTCAGATAGTAGAGAATGTTGCATATTTACAAAAATTAACTGATTAATTGCCAGATGTAAATTAACACGTACTCGTAGTTTACTAGGCAAATTTGAATATTTTGGATAATTTTAAATATAAAAAATGCAGATATATTATTATAATATTATCACTAAAAACAAACACATGCAATATATCTCTAGAAGGAATAATAAGTTTCTATTTTGGCATAAAAAATCACAACTTACCGGGTTGCGACATTATATCTGGCACGAAAAAGATTAATAAAAATATTTTGAAAACTGTATGATACGTTTGTAATTAACTTAAACTATACGATGATTATTTTTTTTTAATTAAGCGTTACCAATTATATGAAGTAGTATTTTTATAGTGGTCAGGGTAGATGAGGGTAAACCTTACCAGCCCAATTAGCGGCGGCGCGTCAAATAGAGCCAACAAATTGTGGAATTCCTCCCTCAGAATCCACCAATCTGTTGGCTCAAACAGTCTCATTAACGTAGAGTGTATTTATTTTGTTTTGTTGCGTACTCTGCCTTATTCACTATTTCTGCCATTCTTGTTCAACTTAATTCTAGTACTTATTTTTGACTTCCAATTTATTTTAATTGGAACCATTTTTGAATTCGTTAAGTTAACTGAGTTGGCATTATGGTTAGAGTTACTATTCATAATTTTATTTGAGTTTAAACTATTTTAACACGCTATTTTATAATTTTTACGTTTTTTTTTTAATGTAAATACTATTTTAAGTCTTACCATTTTTTTCATACAAATAAACCATGATTTATAAAAACATAAATTGAATATGACACGAATACTGACTAACCATTTTGATCTAATTTCATATATAAAATAATTAAACGTTATTTGTTTAATTATTTCAAGCTTATGATTTGGACACAATTGTATATTGTCGTATTATTTTTTCATTATTAAATTGGAGCTACAATCCATTCAAGTCCATGGCCGACTGTGTAACCTCCCTCCAGACCTCTTTGTCATTATTTCTTTCTTTCCAGTCATTCGCATTTAATATGCTCGCATCTTTTGTTACATTATCACCCTATCTTATTCTGGGGCGACCGATGGGTTGAGTGCTTACTGAAGTTCCTTTAAACACCTTCTTGAGAGTTCTAGATTCATTGCGCTTTATAACATGACCCACCCACCTGAGTCCCCTTGTTGTCAAGGCATTCACTATGTTGGAGTATTTTACTTTAATACTTGCATGGCTTTTTCTTTTTTTCTCAGTCAGATTCCAAGTTTAACATTCACACAGAACTCTAGGTTTCACGGTCACATTATATTTACAAAACTCATACCTACAATTAACCTCATTTTAAAAATAGATAATTTATGATAGGGGTGGCCATCCTGTTACCTTTTACCATTTTTTTTACATACGAGTTCAGATGTGCCATACAACTCAAAGACGTTTTCTACTTTCTTACATTCATGGTTGGAGTTAATAATATAGTAATATTGTAGGCACAAGGATGCAATGCGCCTCTTATAATCATCCAATGCACCCTTCATGGTCTATGGTTATTAGAAAAATGGACTTAAGAAACTGTTATAATTATTTAAAAATCATTTAATAACAAAATGAAAAAACATAATTCATATGTCAATAAACTATTTAAAAAAATTAGGAAACGGTTCTATTTCTATTTTTCATATTGTTCATTGTATAAAGATTATAGAATTCCATTTATGTTACATGAATATTGAACTCACGTGTATCACTCAGAATCATTCATGATTAGTAAAATCGATCTATACACTTTCTTTTTCTTTTATCCATATTCACTCCGAAACAAAGCATATGGATCTCCACAATGTAAAGATTATTTTGACAGTTTTTTACGAGTAATAATTGTCAATTATTAGTACAACCTTTTTGAGTGCGTGTCCTACCTACAATACAAATGATTAAACATTTGAAGAAATTTGCAACCAGCACGGGCCTTGAACCTGTGGCCCCCGCTTGCTTAGTAGTGTTCAGAGTACGGGCTATCCACTAGTGTAACGAGGGCGACTTTAGACGCTTATATATATATTTTTGTACATAACTAAAATTAGTACACTGTACTATATTATTTAATTATACTATATTCCTTAAGAAATGATAATGAATTTCAAAATATACATTAATCAAGTATTGACTTAATCAATTTGACTGATGATGACTCAAAATAAACACTTACATACAAAACATGCGATATATCTGGCAGCTAAAAATGTGAAATTTGCAGAAACATGCGCCACAAGCGGTGGCGCTGTTCAGTGATCTACTGAAGATACTTTTACTACAATTAATCTGTTATAGAAAGAGTTCTTGAGATGCATCTTTCTTCATGAGTAGCCAAAAAAATGTGAATTAGTTCCATTCCGAATAACGTTATTTTTAACAGAACACATCAATCAAAATTTACTTTGGCAAGTTAAATAAAAGATTTTTTATATACGGAATATGAAAAAGGACAAATCTTCACTCTTGTTTGCTGAATTCCTCTGAGTTTTGTCCGTAACGAAGCGATGGATGCGAGTCATTAAGGGACGCGCGGAGCGCGGGCTTGTTAACGAGGGTAGACTTCCCCACTACTCACTTTTACCTCAGCCTCCTCTAATCCACGTTTTCAACCCTCTTCTCTCTCCGCCCCTGTGGGTAGTTCATTTGGTTCATTCATGAATTCGCAACTGAGCTGCAGAAACAAGAAATGATTATAATTATGGTCGTATTTTTAATCTTCTTTGGAATCGTTTGACTGAAAAAAAATAATGACTTGTATTTTACGCAGGTTATTTCACTAAAATGTATTTTTAAAATTTCAAGTTTTGATATTTGTAAGAAAAACAGATGTTAACGTGTCTTATATGAGAGCAAAATACATAGTACTTGGCTTATTCATATCGACCCTGTTTAGGTAAAAGGACTTAATCCTTGGTTTTTGAAAAAAACTTTTATTAGAAAATCACAATGTACACAACTAAATCTTTAAACACATCCTGTCAAAAGCAATTAAGCAGAAAATTATGAATAATTATCGAAATTCTAAAAGATAAACATAACCATCGTCCAACTAATATTTTGCTTCCTTTCGAGAGTAGAGTGATGATTAAAAATAAAGGAACGATTTTATTTAATCGGTGAACATTCAAAATTTCATTTGCTCTGCATTGAATATTTAGTTTTCTCTCTCTTAAGGTCGTCCATAAATCATGTAACATTTTTTACTTACGATTTTTTACCCTCCTCTTTCAATGTAACACCAACAATTAATATAGAAATCCAGTTGACCCCCGTCCTCTCAATCCTCTCAAAGATTACGTAGCTTTTCACATTAAATAGGAATGATATTTACGAGAATTCGAATAAAAAAGTGTTTCGTAACTATAAAATTAAGCCACCCTCCCATTTGTAACACCGCGTAGACGTTGATGATCACCATACCCTCCCATTCAAAAGCGTTACGTAGATTATGAACGACCCTAAAGAACTGTACAAGTTGTCACTTTATGTTAAATATTACAACATATATAACCGTAAAAATCCCAGAATTTTCCAAAATTCATATTTTTGAGGTGTGTGGATGCCGGATTTTTTAAATGTTAACCAGTTTTTAAAGTATCTAGAAAACCATTTATTTAGTTTCAGGGTTGTGAAAAATATAATGTAATCATAGTAAAAAAAACAGTTCTAATTTAAAAATGTGTTGCTATGCGGTGAATCTTGTTTGATATTATTATTTTGACTAAGCTGAGTAAACTGTAAATTGTTGTCAAATAATTCTATAGTTTTTTAGACAACTTTTTTCGAAAGCATCAAGATCATAAATGTACATAATGTCAAGTTTTTGCCTTACAAATGACCACGCTTAAAGACAACAGCGTATTCTTCATCCCGTCAACAGGTAAAAGAACTTGAGAAGATATTGCGATACATTTTGGCCCCGTTACTTTTCACCCATACATAAATAGATTGACATCTGGAATGCGAAAAATCAGTTACATTTATTCAATAGTATAGATTTTTTACAACAATCAATATATCGTGCATATATTGAACATTGAAGATCAGAATAGTTTTTATACTAAACTTAAGGGATGTATGAGTACATTGAATTTGAATTTATGATCGTAATATTTGATATATAAAAGAATTTCAGTCCAACAATTTAAAAACGAATGATCTTAAAACAAAAGTAAAAGTTAATTTCAGTTGTTTTTTGCGGGTCTACTAATCATTGAACTAATGCATTATTTGTGGTTGCTCTTTGTTGGAAAAAAGTAGAAATGATAAGATTGTTTTTGAATCAGATAGTAAAATAATAAAATAATTCTAAATTAATTAGCTCTTACCAAATATTTCTTTTGAAATTCGTTATTTTTCATCATAATGAAATTTTATTTTTAATTACGTCGGCACGTGTAGTATTATTTTTTATTCCGCTCCATTTTCATTATAAAGAGTGATTTTGATATTTTTGTGCCTTTTTATTTAACCAAATTTTTAATTAACTTCAAACATATTAATATAAAAGCTAGCAGTGGCGTAGCTGCAAATTTTGGGCCTTCGTGGAAAATTATGGGAATGCCTTTCAGTCAAGTAACCCTTATATTTTCATTATTAAAAAAATAGATACAAAAATTGTATCGTTTTTTCAGAGAATCGGTATATTTTCACATGTCAAAAAAATGAGAGTCACATAATAATTTTCGCAAAGGTTTCTTTTCATACTAGGCCCTAATGTTAAGATTTCATAAGGACTCCCTATAAACTAGTTATATAAAGTATCCAGTGACTTAAGCCTTCTAATCAACTGAGCTTTCATAGCTTTTGCATGAATTTGCTATATGTTAACTAAACTACTGAAAATTAACTATAAAAATCAAATACTGCTTGAAAATTAATAGAAAAACTCTTCAATTAACATTTTATAAATACCATAATATACAATTTTAGTTGGTTTATATCAGTATTTTTTTAGATAATATAAACATAAAAATGATTGCTTCTAGACATAAATATAAAAAACAATATATAACATTAAATACAAACAACAAATAATTATCACAGGTGGTAAAAATACACAAAAATTAACAAGTTAAATACATAGAATATATTTATTCAAAAAACCATAGCAATGTAGTATAATGAATTCTGTTATTTAAAAATAATACATAGAATAAAAATTGCTTAAGCTCACTCAAGTGGAAGATATCGATAGTCGAGTAGTTTCGTTAAACATAGACGTTGGCGTCCGTATCGAAACAATGGACTAGAAAGTTAGTTCTACATTTCGGGATGAAAAAAACTGATGCACAGAATACGGCAGAACCGATTAAGCAGTTTTGAAGTGTTAAAGCAAAATTATAAGGGATATATAAAGAAAAAATGTTTTAATTTTCGAAATTAACAGTACATACCATTTATACTCATTAGGTTTGAAAAATAATGTTCTCAATATGTCGGCCGATAACAGCAACACACTGTTGGATATAATCTCTAAAGTTTTGTAAAGCTCGTTCACACATATCTAAAAAAATGCGATTTTTTTTGGTTATTTGTGATAATGCTTTTTTTACGTTCTTGGCTATATAACTGTCAAACAACGGTATATCAATCTTATCAATATCGAAACTAGTATGTGCATTTATCAATTTCATTATCTAATA
>JAPMAE010002876.1:5493-16284 GCA_036584705.1 Rhyacophila sp. 25_7 | reverse complement strand
AAATTTGGACCGATGACGCCGCCAGCCCAAAAACCGCACCAAACAGTGATTTTTTCGGAATGCATTGGACCCTCTTGAATCTGTAGATTGATATCGTCACAAATTTGACAATTTTTTTTGTTAACGTACCCATTCATCCAGAAATGGGCCTATGAATTGTAGATTAAAAAACTATAAATAATAATAGAGAAAAAGTCAAACTATAATACGTTCATGAGATAAAGTTAAACTTAGCGGAAACAAAAGCGTAAAACAAAAGACTGGAACAAAAGGACTTGAAGAGGTATTTCCGTCTATAAGCGAAGGATTCACGACAGTGGCGCAGTTTTGGACATGTATGCAAAAAATATGCTACACTCATATAACAATGGTCTAAATTTTGTTTTGTTTTTTCAACATTTCTTCCAAAAAATCTTTAATGTAATTTCAATTTTTAATCCGCTTTATTTTCTTTCAATATAAATTCATATTAAAAAATGTCTACCGATCAAAATAAATTACTGACATGACCAGCTAGTGCGGTGAATGTATGCATCAGCAAATTTTATAATTTTCTGAATATATAAATCAACCATTTCGATATTTTGTATTGGTATATTAAATTCATGTTACTAATATTAAGGGCTTCTCGTTCAGTTGCCAGTTCCAGTACTACGTCACTGTTTTATAACACTTTGACCATATATGTAGTACAAGTTGGTTCATTTATTAGACCAGAGTTGCATGGATGATTTATATAGCCCCAACGTATTAATTTATATTAAAAATATAATAATATACGCGCCAAACCAAAACTAAAATTAACTTTGTTCGTATTTTACGCATTATCGAACATTCACCGTCTTTCAAAATTTTGCTGACTCATCATTTATATCTTCACTAAATACGCTTCTAAGTTTTATCTTTTGTCATTTATAATGCAGTAAAGTTTGTATAAATTTAAGCAAATCTCGTATATATTATACTTCTACTTTAGCTAAAATAACCTGTTGTGATATTTTAAGAAACAACGTAAATAATAAAATAATAAAAAATAACGTTAAAGAATATACTGTAAATATAGTCAATAAGTTTTTTATAGCAGCTTTTACGATAAAATTAAAATACTCATATTTTGTAGAGTAATAAAAAGTTTTCTGAATACTTTTCATTAACCGTCGATAATATGCTTCCTTTATTTTTTTTTGTAGCAGCGTATCGTATATTATATTCTTGTTCAGCTTTGAGTCATTCAAAATAAAAAATTATATTTTTACGATTTAATGTGTACACTTATAAACATAAAGTTGCTGCTGCGTGACTTTAAAATCAATCACAAGTATTCAAATATTTTTTTAAATAAAAAATAATAATCATTTATTAGGCGATTGTTAAATACTAGGTAAATTATTTTCTGTAGTCAATGGAATATTGCATAGTTGTAATAATAAACTATTTATATTTTAGTATTTTTATCAGTTAGTGCCTACTTTTTTCAAGTTTTATATTATATCGACCATGTTAAAATAAAAGAGATTAACTCTCATAGATCAAATTTTACAGTGCGCACAAAAAAAGTTTTTTTAACAACTTTTAGTTAATATTACATTAATACAAACTTAAAGTGCATGATAACCAATAAGTTGGTGTTTTATTTTTCTGATCTGATAATTAAAAACTTTAAAAAATGAAATTCAATAAAATTGAGGGTTAAACCTTTTTTTGCTTTCACACAAACGTAGTAGGTCGTTCTTTTTTTCAAAATCTAAAACTGAATTTTGATTACAATTCAACCTTTTCAGCTTAATTCTTTTTGATAGAACTTGTGTTTCATTATTTTTATTGTGATTATAAAATAAAAACACTTTTGAAAAATTGAGCGTTAAGCTTTTTTGCTTAAACAGAGTCGACATGTTTATCAATTATTATTTTTAAAATAATATTACTTTTTATAATTTATACATCCATTTCTCATATTATCATACAAACACTATAAAATCTTCTTTTTTTTTAATTACTAAATTAATTTTGAAACCACGATTCATAAAACAGTTCCTCTCTGAATAGTATAACGCAACCTACGCGAATTTCTTTTTTAGTCTTATAACATCAATGGCGTTGCAGAGAGAAGAAATTCTTTTCGAAAAAAAATGAAATAAGTACATGGTTTAGGTGTATTCTTAACAGGGTGCGAAAACCTTCAGGTTCACGATATTAAATTACATGAATATTTACTTTGAAAGGCAATACCTAAAAGTAACATAAGAATATTGGAAAACAAAGAATCTTAAAACTTTTACATGATTGATAGGTGTTAGATTCGGTGGATAACTCAAAAAATAAACAGAAGTAAAGATTTTTTACAAGTTTATTAGCTGGTCATATTGATAATTTACATTATATTCGATTGGCATATTTTTCGTCCTCTTAGATAAATATATAGCACATCCGACTCATAAATCTAGGTTCTAGGGTTTGAATTCCATGGCTGGCAAAATTAAGAGATATTTTTTCATGTGCATTTGAAGCCAGGACGTGGACAAAATTGGTTTAGCTAATAATTGATAATTATTTTCTATTCTGGAAATTTATATGGTTTTTTTAAGTGGGTACTGTTAAAAAAAATACTCCACAAAAATGTCAAATCTAATTGTATAACGGAATAGATAATATTCAATAATCAGCTTGTTTAGAATTCAATTTCGAAATGTATTATTATTATAAGGTATATATATTTTAGTCACGAAATTATAACGTAGCACGTATTATCGGCCATTGTCAAAATAGACCTTCACGTCCAAGTCCAATTGTCTAACTTTCTATTCATTATTGTGAATTCTTTACTCTCTAGCCTACGCATTTTTTTCCATTTGGAAATAATTATGTCTGTATTATTTATAAAATTTCTCCACAAGACATGACAGGTATCTTTTTATATCAATTATATTTTTTTTTTTTGGGACATACGATTGAAATTTAATTAAAATAATTAGTTTTAGATATGGTATAGTTTCAGGATTAATTACAAGCTAAGTTATTGCTGCACAAATATACAATTAGTGATATAATGACCAAAACTCTATTAAAATTTTGATTTAAACATATTTAAATCCTATTTATTACTGTTATACAACACGGATGTACGAAATAAATTGAAAAAATGACGCAATTATTCTGAAATACTTGTGTGACCGAAAATTACCATTTTTTATTATATGTACAAGAATAAAAACAATCAAATAGTTTTTCAAACACAATTGCGGGATAAATTATGGCACTAACTTTTTATTTCAAAGATAAGACTGTGCTTAACAATGGCGGATTAGAATATCAATTGTTCAAATTTATGATGCAATGGAATTATTAGTAGATTTCTTACAAACAGTGAATCGAATGATTAAATGATAAATATCTTAAATGAAACTTGATTTTTTTAAATAAAATCTATAGAGCAAGCTAAAATGTATTTTTTGGTAGATGTTTTTTAAATTATTCTTTTTTTCATTTAATCATATCAGCTACGAAACAAAGCAAATGGATCTTTACAATCTGAAGATTATTTTGACAGTATTTTTTACGAGTAATAATTGTCAATTATTACCTCAACCGTTTCTGTTTTTTTTAATATATAACAGTGGTTTACATATTTCATTTTATATTAATATTAGTTTAAATAAGTTTTGTTGACCTTGTAGCTAAGTGGATAATGCATCCAACTCACAAGCCTAGAGTTTAGGGTTAGAATTCTATAGCTGGCAAAAATTGCACACGTTTTTTCATGTGCATTTGAAACCATTATATGGACCAAATTAGTTGAGCTAATAACCGACAATTATTACTCGTAAAAAAACTGCAAAAACAATTTTCACATTGTGGAGACTCATATGCTTTATTTTGGAGCAGATTTGGTTGAAAGAAATAAATAATCTAGTTGTCTCATCATTCATTGCTACTCATCTTTCATATTGACTAGTCCATTGATTGAAAAATAGATTCTTATTTAAAATATAACTAACATAGCTATAGCGAACAAATTAAGTCGGTCTTCTTTTGGTTAATTTAATCCACATCAACTATAGTATAAAAATGCATATATTTATAAACTTAAGCTCTTATAAATTAAGTATCGGCTTACTCGTTTTCAGCAAGCGTCAAATTTATTAACACTTTTTTAAAGTGTAAAAGCAAATAAGCT
Organism: Rhyacophila sp. 25_7; assembly: GCA_036584705.1. Taxonomy (NCBI): domain Eukaryota; kingdom Metazoa; phylum Arthropoda; class Insecta; order Trichoptera; family Rhyacophilidae; genus Rhyacophila; species Rhyacophila sp. 25_7. Next base: position 12,110 of record JAPMAE010002876.1, on the reverse strand, counting down.
TTATAAATATTTCACATCAAAAGGTTTTTAAGTTTACGAAACACTTAACACACAGGCAGTGTAAATAAATAATATATCTGTTTTGAGAAGTTTTAAAACTCGTGCTTGGAAACACTAATTTGCAAAGAATTTATTATTCGTTTATAAAACCATATTATCAAAAAAGTGTGTAGTGTAATTATCAATCACAAGAACTCGGTCAAAATATCATTATGACAACTACGCCAAATATATAAATTAATTTCATGGTTTTATATACAAATTTATGCAACATGATCTATTAGGGTCAATAGCTGACTGAATAATCACCTTTCACGTCTCTGTTTTGTATATCTCAATTTATATCCGGTCATTTATAATCATGTACTATTGTCTACTCATATTTTATAGAGCAAGCTATCAAAAACTTACTGAAGTACTTATAAATAAATTTTTGAAAGTTCTAGATTAATTGCGTCTTGCGATATGATCCCTCTACTTGAAGCTCCTGGTTTTTAAAATAACACTAAATATAACATGCGTAAATTCCATAATGAGCTTGGTGTTAGCATGTATGTAAAAAAATCATCTTTTTTAACTTGTCTAAACATAAAATCTTTGAAAACATGACCCTTATTTTTTTTTTATTAAATTCTAAATTTTAAATATCTGTATCTAGAAGGAAAACTACACTATGTACAAATGGCACTTTTTTACGATGGCTATTCAAGGTTTTTTTAGAGTTGCTTCTCTTAGAAAATATATAACACAGTATAATATTCGTTTCCATATTTTATTTTCTAGCAGGATGACTATATAATTAAATATATAACTGGAAAAAATATTGCAAGATATACTACATTATGTCAGTATTGTAGTTAATCAATAGTTCAATGTTACGCACTTTATTTTTAATTTTCCAATGGAACTTTTCAGGCAATGAAAAGATTTTTTTCTTATTTTCTAATTTCATCCATCAACCTTAAAATGTAACAAAAGTACAACTTTTTACCAGTGTAATTTTACCAATGAGTATAGTCAAAAGTAGTAAAAATGACCAGTAACAAGATACGTAAATCATAAGCGTCATCACTAATAATACTACCCATGACGGATGATATACGCAAAGTCATTTTGCATTAAAAAAAATTACCGCTTTTCGTTCATATGTCTTATATTAACTAGTGTTTGTTAAAATTAATTTCACAGATCATTTTTTTTCATTTTATTTTGTAGGCGCTGGGTGATGTATTTATTATTTTACACTAAGTTTACATAATGATATTTGCAACATCACAGTTTAATAACAAATAAAAAGTATTGCTTAATTTAAAAATATATTTTGTTTACAAAATAAGTTATGCACTATGAATATAAATATCAATTTTATAAAAGAAAATATAAACTTACAAATAAAAATTGCGCATAGAATAAAATACTTTACTGATTTTTAAATTCATTAGTATTTATTTGTCAGTTTTGCCAAAAATTGATATTGTGTAGTTTACCTTCCAAGTAAAGATATACTCGTACATTAAACTGTTTTACAATTATGTTGTGAATACAAGTATTATGCATTTACTCTAACTTGAAATGAATATAATAACAAATATAAACAAAAATAAAAGAATATATATTGCAATACATATAAAAAAATAGATATCACAACAATTTTATATTACTTAAGTAAATTCCAATAAAAGGAAATTGAAAAATATTATATTTTAAATATAAAAATCTTTCCGGCTAGCAGATTATTTCCATGTCCAGAATTTCAAATATCGGTGAATCTAAAAAGCCAGGCTCTGAAATAGAAATAATATCTGTCAGAAATATAAAATCCACTTTAATTTTTCGCTGAAGTTATGCAGTAGCGCTACTTATGAATTAATTTTCAAATGAAGTAATAAGCCAGATATTTTATTTCTGTGAACGCCTGCAAGACAGATAAGTCTGTGAAATATTATTTAAAGAGGCGTTACAGCTTTTAAAATATAAAAAAAACGGCAATAAAACTTACATTTAAAATTATTTATATACAATGAGAAATTGTTTAGCGCTTCTTCAATTAATGTTGATTCAAAATAACGCGGTCAGCTCAAAACCGAAAGAAAGCTAAAAATTTACGCTGTTTTAAATTATTGTCGCGTTTTATTGATGCATTAATATTACAATCATTCCTGAATACAAATCAATCATACACGTCTATTTTGATGCCATCTAGTACGACTTCTCGACGGGCCGGTTTAAAATCAAACTGTCAGAAATAAAAAAACTTTCTTTTGTAAAGGGTCAATCAAGCGATCGCGCACAATAGTGGTTTTGAGTAATGGCGAATCTATGATGAGTCCTTAAAATACAAATTAATCGGGGAAAAAAGACTATTTTTAGCGCTGCATTGTATGTAAAGTACAGTTTAAAAATACTCATTCACCGTTTGTCGTCCTAAGCACTAAACGAGATTTTTATGTACAATAATAAATAATCACTTCACTCGATTGTCTTTATTTACATGAATTTGCTATAACGTGCTTTGAAAAGTTTCATTTATTTGCTAATCTATTGGTGACCACGCATATAGAATAAACCTCTAATCAATTATCAAAAGATTAATAAAACCTTAGGTGGCACTGTATGTTTAGGAAAAAAATGGGTGTGTTCTAATGACCACGCGATATAAGTGAAAACTCCTGATTTTCCAATTAATATATATATATAAATAATTACATTTATGTTATATAATGGATAAGTTCGAATTGGTTCGGTAAATCAGAGACAATGTGATATTATTATTGTCATATAAAATTATGTATTCTTATTTCAATACTCATAAAGTAATATTAGTTACAAAATATTTAATCATATTTGTGAATTAATTATATAGTGCGATTTTGCTCTGATTGGACTTCTTCATTGCTATTATATTGTAAGAATGAAACAAGAGGTTTATGAAAGCTGAAATATATTATAAATACTTTAGATTCAAATTTATTTAATCATAATTTTGGATCAATGCACTCCTTGTCAGATAGTAAACGTGGTTGAAGACGACTGGAGCCGAGTATATACGATTCAGTGTATCACCAACTCGAGCGCGCTTGATGTCGAGTGGAGCCGAGTAAACCCGATTCAGCGTCACCGATTCGAACGTGACGGTTCACTTTTGTTCACTGTTCAGAAAGAGTGCAAAATGCGCCTAAAGACGTTTTCACTTTAAAAATATCAACCAAACAGCAGATTTTGGATAATTCTTTTATAAAATCATCAATGAATGAAATAAAAAATAAGTGAATGAACTTTTAATAGTGAGTAATTTATTTTTATGATTGCGTTTTATGAAGAGTAAAATATTTACAATTTAAAAAGTAACGCCTTTTCTTATGAGGATATTTATACTCATTTAAGAATACAGCTTTTATATCTGTGCTATTTTAGTGACTTATTGCAGTACATTTTGAATCACATAATAGTGGATTTGTTTGGATCATGATAAATATTAAATTATACGAGTATTTACTAAAACTTCACAATATGGAGCTAAGAAAAAAATTTACATACTATGAAATTTGTCGTTAAAGCAAAATAAACTATAAAATTTTTACATATACTCGTATTTATTATTCACGTAATACATAAATATTTGCTAGGTTAAAAATAAAAAAATTGTTGCACTTGATTCGTGAAAACGTTTCTTCAAGCTTTACAAAAAAAGCTGTATATAGAATTTTTCGTAACTTCGAAATATGCTAAAATATACTCATACCCAGAGTAATGTTGACAATTTGCTACACCACACTTGATTGAAAAATAAATGGTGGTAGATTTTTCACATGAAAAAAGTGTGTGTTCTTCGATTTGTACAGTGAATTTTGTCAGAAACATTTCGTCGCCCGAAACTTTTGTTTTATTTATTGATAACGATTTACAAGAGTTATTGAAACAGTCAATAAAATTGAGTATAATATTGTATATGACCGTCTTTATTGGTAGTGTTATACGAGTAACATAGAAAAAAAATCTTATTTTTCCGGTCAGATTTTAAAAACCGTTTGAATACGGGTTTATATTGCTTAACCTTTTTTGTGCCAAACATTATGTCAATACCCAGCAATTTGTGATTTTTTAAATAAAAATAAAATCGAAATATTTCTTTTAAAAGTTTATTGAGTTTTTCTTTGCTATGACTTAGTTTTTAATAATCATAGTATAGTCATATCTTTACGTTTTTAAATTATCCTAAAATATATATTTTTTTTAGCAAAGTACGTTTTAAGTTGTAAGAGAACTCGCTTCTAACATTTCGATTAATAAACACTAAGAAATATATAAATGGTAAAAGAAGTTTATTAAGAAATACTATTTTATAAAAACGAGTAAACAAATAAATACAATATATTATTTGGAATAGAAAAACTGCATTTTTTAGTATATTTAACCTTAATTGAAAGATTGCGTATATTTCTTTTAATTTATAGATTTTTTTGAAGAATATGTGAAAAAGAGTATAAAATAAAGGTTTTAAACATAATTCTTTTATTAAACCCTAAAAATATTATAAACCTTATAAAGTTTACAAAACTAATCATTCTTAGCAAACAAAACTTTATATTAATTTCATAATATACACATAATTCATTCACTTAATATTTTGTAATGATATGATAACTAAACTTTTGAATCTTACGATATCAAACCACAAAAAAACATTTTTCTTCTGGGTTATTTTTGTAAATGATTGGCGCTTTATCGAGTTCTCGATTTGGCAACGCTCATTATGGTGTTTCAGTTTCTTTTTGTGGGAGATATTTTAATGCAAGATTGAGGCCAAAACGGTAAATCAACATGGCACCCGCCGTCGAATATTTCATCTCATCAGTCAATTTAGGATGCTAATATGATTTATATCAGACTCTAGAGATTTAAGGTTGCAGAGTTAACGAGAAATAAAAATATTTTAATAAAAATCTCACGATACAAACATAAAATTTTTAAACATTGCTTTTGCATTTAGTAAATAAACATATTGAAAATTATTGTTACAATGTGACAGTGTATAAAAATAATATATTTTATTTTATTCAACATTAAAATAAAAATACTGTAAAATAAATGATGTAATTAATTATCTATATGTGGCATTGAAAAATAATGTTTATGCACTAATTTATTGATCTTTATTATGCTCCATATTGAAAACCCACCAGATGATGTTTTTGTTGATAAAATTTTAAGATCAAAATCTTGAATGATTATAATATATTTTATTAGATTATCTCAATTTTAAAATTAAATTAAACTCTAATCACCACTTCCTATAAAAATGTATAATACATTTAGAACAAACCATTTCTATTTATAATTTAAATCATGTCTACTTCATATATTTACTGTAGTTTTATATATTAAAATTAAATATACTGACTTACTTTCAAACAAAATTACACGCCACTGTTTGAAAACATTAAACAAACACTCTTATTTAATTAATTTCTACTAAAAATTAATTGGTAATTTTCAATCTTTATCAAGACAAATTAAAAAATTAATTTTATCAACTATTTTATTATACTATGAAATGAATATTGTCCATTGCTACGAGAAAAATCTTTGATTTTCTATTTTTTTTTAAATAAATACATACATTCCTCAGCATCATTTATAAAATAAGAAAAAAATCTATTTAAAATTCACATTTTTCATTTTAAAAGACTAGTTATTAAATTATCATTTTTTTAAGAAAAAAGTATTCATATTTACAAAAAAAAACATCAAATTTATATTTAACTTTATTGTATATCTAAACAATAATACAACTTATAGTATGTACTTGTTTATTATTATAATTATTATTTTTTAAAAACACTCATTTTAATAAAAAAAAATATGCATTAGTAAATAAAATAAGTTCCTCCGATTTATTCACCATATCCGTGGAAAATGAGTACACTCCTACTACTTGATTTCCCTCAGCTATAAAGTTTTCAATATAATATGTAATTCACACACGCTTTGAACATTTTCATGAGTTTATAATTATATGTTATTTAATTTTATTATGACGTTTTATTTAAAAGTTTTGATGTCAAATATATTTCACTAATTATCATATCAAGTTATGGATTGTCGCAGTTTTAGGTAAACTTATTGCAATATGTCACAAGATAAAACGTTTTCGTTTTTGATATATTATCTAAAATCAAATCAACGCCATAGAAATTATCTTTCTATGAAAAATATTTGTAGAACAATAATATAATGCCAATAATATAATCCAGATATTAATATAACAAATGCAGTTTTTAGTATTTTTTGTTTTTACACGATTTAAAAATAAACAAAACATTTCATACAAATAAATATTTCTAATGATCACTTAAAATTTTATATTTTACAGTAATTTATTACGCTTTTAATACAGACAATGGCATTATATAACTCATTTTACTAGTTTTTTTATATATAGAGGCTATTAAAATTAAACCATAGATATGTACGAGCATATGTATATATATATAAACCCCAAAATTTACAACACATCACTATCAAATTAATACTGTATAAAAATAATAATAACTGATTTCAAATGTACTTAAGCCAGGACACGAACCCGAAACGGTAGAGCTAATAATTGACAATTA
>JAPMAE010002872.1:0-13319 GCA_036584705.1 Rhyacophila sp. 25_7 | reverse complement strand
CAGAATTTTTTAACATAAATGACTAAAGAGACAATACTAAAAAATGAAATGCCTCTGAAAATTCCTTAACACAATATCTGCAGTAACAACAACTCATAAGTTGATTCAAATATACTGAAATATTGTCATATCAAAAAAAATACTGTTTGTGAAAAAGTACAAAAGTTTTTCTACCATAGTGTATGAGTATTTAAATATATCATAAAAAAAGAACACGTGCTGAACATATTTACTACTTACGTAATACTGAATTGATTGGTTTATTAAAACGATTTCATTTTGTACAAACTAATGTGCAAAAACCAATACTACAAAAAAATGTAAGTTCTTCGGAATTCACTGTAACGGGATTAAACCTATATTTATTTTATATTTTATTGATTTTTTTATAACTCTGCAAAAAATAAACACGATGCGTAAGCGGAATTTTGAAATATGCGGACAAATATTATTTTTAATATATTATCTAAATTTGTTTACGTCATGAATTACGTTCGCGTGATTCAAATATATATCAATACTAAATTTATCTCAACATGAAAACAAATTACCAAAAATTAGTTTAATATTAACCTTTCTCAATCGATATTCTAATCTAATCTCTTCAGTTGTTAAGTGAGTAAAACTTTTGACCTATTTTCACATAGCACAAATAAACAGATTAATCATGAATGATCATATACTCGTAGATATCCGACCGTTTTTCAGATAGTGGCATATCTCATAAATTACATGAAAACTATCAATCTTAAACAGACACAAAAAGAGGAAACCCATCATTATGTTGATTCTTGTATGACTGTTGGCCAAATATTTTTACGCGAATATTTTATCTTCTGTCGCAAAGTAAAAATAGTGCCTATGCGTACGAGTATGCTGGAAGAAAAATTACCGAACTTAAACGCTACAGAATCCATTTACATTTATTAAATGTTTTTGTTGTGCAAAAAATGACACACTTTTTGTTGTTGTAATTAACTATTGTATCATTATATTTGCTAATGGACATTGAGTACGACAAAATAATAAATTCATTTGATTCTATTATTTGATTATTGAAGCTATGTTTTAAATAATTAAAACATAGCTTCAATAGAATTACAAAAACATAATATATAATTTTTTTTAATTATTTTTTTTGTAATAAAATCTATGTTTATATATTATACAAATATATTACAATTTATTCATCTTAAAAAAACATTGTTTCGATTTTTATCTGATTTTTACCAAAACAGTTTAAAAAAATATGATTTAGATTTAACAGTGAAAATAACTGATAAAAGAAAATGTTTAATATTTCTATAAACATATTTAGAAATATTTTTTTGTATTATAATCAAATTTAAAATAACATTGTTCTTATATTATCCTATACTTCCATTATTATTTAAAATTTTATGGATACAATAGTTAATATATCAAATATTATAGATACTAATCAACATAAAACTTTAAATATTATTATTGATACAAACATCTTCACGGTTTTTTTCTTTATTCTATAGATGTCATTGAAATTAAAATACTCTTTAGAATATAATAATAATTTCAAAAGTATTTCTATGAATGAACCAAAAGAAAAATGACTAATTACCAATTAATCAAGCATTTTTTATTTATGTTTTGTTTTTATTATACTATGTAATATATATTGGTGTTTGGATAAAATCGTAACACTGAAACATCTCACTTTTACAATAAATTTTAAGCACTGATCTGTCATGTTTTCTAACTTATTTTCCGTATCTTTACTTTAAATTAACGTATTTTAATATATGTTTGATTTTATTGAAAAATAGATAGTGCATTGTTACATATGATTAAGTTTTCTTAAATGTCGTTCTCGGGTTACAATAATTTTCACTTACGACAATAAAAATAAGTATTTTTTTTTACATAAAATAAATTAATTTAAACGTACGGAAAATAAATGACTGGTTTAAAATGTAAACTTACTCTTCCATTAAAACATAATATAACTAAGTTTATATCTAAATAAAGTGAAATTGCAATAAAATATATTTTGTGTGTTATTCGACAAATGACCAATTAGAAATATGAATGACCAAAATTTAGGAACACATCTTGGCCATAAATTGGGTAATAGTTGTACTGCTAATCCTCAATAAAAACATATGTAATATTTAAGTAATTCTTTTAACCATATCCGCTCTGAAATGAAGCAGAGATATCTTTACAATGCGAAAACTGCTTTGACAGTTGAGTTAATAATTGACAATTGAGTAATAATTGTTACTTATTAGCTCAACCAATCGGCCTATGTTCTGGTTTCAATTGCACGTGAAAAAACCTGTGCAATTTTATCGACTACGATATTTGAACCCTAAAACCTCGGCTCATGAGTCAGTTGTACCATCCACTCACCTACAAGGGTACAATAATTGTAAAAACATATAGTGTATGTACTTATAAAAATAATTATGCTTGTTTTTCTATTATTCTACATTTATTGTTGAGAATATTGTTTATAATATTTCTCAATAAGTAAGTGAATTATTTTTTTACTAGTTGTTGAAAAATATTTGTAAAAAAAAATACTTTTGTGCAAATTTACAACGCTTTAAATATTATCAAAAATATTCAATGGACAAATATTTTATTTTACTTAAAAATTAAATTGAATAGAAATTTGTACATCAAATATCTATGAATGTTAAGTAAGTATGCTGACAAAATGAATATTCATTGCAATTAGCGCTCATTTCCAAAAAAATACCCAATATACGCATAGTAGTTCATCCAATAAGAGAGAATGAGACAGCAGGCGATACTGACCTTTAATGGTATAACCAATTTTCACCACACGAAATGTTTGCTTTTCCCCATTTTTCTCTGAGCTTGATCCATACGACGAGATACTTTTTTAAAAGAAATACCAAAAATAATCGCCCACTAGGGTGCAAAAGACATAAATCATTTTTATTAAATACAACGAAAATATGGTTTCAAACAAATAACAAGCATATAATATTATTGACCGATCATAAAATACGTGATTAAAAACTATAAGTTATCACTCATTAATTAAGCAATCATGAATTATTTTCTCAAAATATATTAAAGGTTTATGACACAAAAACTATTCAAACACTTTTTACAAATAATAATATTAATACTTAACTCAATCGCTACTTTCTAAATATTCGAATCCATGACTGACCTATTCACATAAGCAACAAAATATATATTGATATAATAACACAGTTTTTATTTCTAGATAGTCTCTACCTATCAAGGATTCACAGAAGAGTAAGTTATTTGTCTCATATTTGGTGCCAAAAAATATATGAAAGTATAAAATGTATATTAAACATGTTATTAATTCAATAAAAGTCGATAAATAAATAATCAAAAACGTGAACTACGAAACAATTTTGCAATAATATGATAATTTTATTTTACTTTATGGTCGGGTTTCTTTAGCAGGAGTTTTTGTTCTTTATTAGTCGCCCTATAATTTTCCGATTGGCCAAGCACACTTTATGATCTCATATTATGGCAGCAAATTTGCCTCATTTATGATACTTCTGTTGCGTCATTTTATACCTTCGCGTAGCTTAGCGAAAATCATAAAATTTCATTGCTACACCATTTTTATACATCGCCATAATATATTATCTACTTCATTACATGGGTCTAGGCATGAATAAATTCAAGCCTTCGATACGGTTTTAGAAGTTTCTTAGATTTAAACATTTTTATAGAAAAATATTTACTATGAGAACTTATTTTCATTTTACGTTAACAATGTATTATAGATTTACAAAGCAAATAAAATAGATCAATCAAAACGTTTTTATTTACTTCGATATTTTCATTTAAATCATATGATAATAATATAATATAATACTTAAATATAATATAATAATTCGAATAAATAATTACATATGTTCAATAAATGTATTGTCATATTTTTCAGAAAGTTTTATTTAATGAAAGGTGGAGCACAAAACATTCACTTAAACGCATGGAAGAACAATTATTATCTAATTGCTTAACTCATTACGCTAAAATTTCAAGCAGAAAATAAATTAACAATAATTTTAAATGTAACATAGATACACAATCAAATTTGTTGACTACAAGCTTTAATATCTCAACGGTTTATGATTAAAAAAAAATATCTCTATTATAAGAAGGAGTAAAGCATTAGCTTATACGTGCTTGAAAAATGAAATACATTTTATTTTATTTGTTAAATCAAGTAAAAGACTATGGTATACGATTCAGAGTTTTGCGACACAATTGAAAATGCTTTTGACTTTGCTTAAACTAAATTTAACTTAAAACACAGGTTTTGCTGTTAGAGTTCTATAATCTGAAGCCTTCAAAATTCAGTTCTATATTTACAGTTGAACACGTCCTATATTCGTATCATTATTCAATAAATTTATTTGCTTTTTGCGGATTTTTTTAAATGTCAATTATGTGTAAATCATTGTACTCTCTTAATCTAAATTGGTCAGATCGAATTAATTCATGGGTGACATAAATAAAAGGGTCAAAGATACAAGCACCCCAATTGCTGCCAACTTCACTTTCCTTATAATGAACAGCTTACTGGCGGGCTGCGTCACATCTTGTTTCGCTCCAATCAATTATTTATTCCTAGTCTGAATATCTTAGTAGTCTCGGATTCCATTCAAAGAGGATTCTGAGATGCCGGCTGAAAATTCAGATGTAGGTATGCATCTGGCCACGATATGAATTCGAATAAAATTTCATAAACGGAGTTTATCGAGTTGAGCAGCGTTTTGTGGTTTTAACCCAAATGCAATATTTAATTCGTACACTTTTAGTTTTCTCACAGTTTTGTAGAAGGTTTTGCAATATTTTTGTATTCATGGTATAACATATTTAATTTTATATTATTTGTTTTCTAAATATTATTAAAGGATGTTAATATTTGAAAACAGTGTCCAAATAAACAAGTGTTTATTGAACTTTTAAAATTTGGCTTTCTTTGATTAAATATCGTATTTTTTTAAATCTGTTTTCATTCCAAGAGTATTTATTTTATATAAATATTTAAATGTGTAAGATTTTATTACAACTTTTATATGTTGATATTTACGCTAATTCTCTCATCGAAAATAGTAGATTCAAGTAATATATTATTGATATTATATAGTTATTGCTACCCACCAAAAAAATATATCAGATAAATTAATTTTATTTGAAAATATATTGATTGATTGATTATTTCATATGTAAAAATTTCAGAAATAAAAATCCTAAATAAAAAATATGATTCACGCAATAATACTAACAGTAATAAAATATATAAAATCTTAAAACCTTTAAATATTTCCAAACGTCATTGGAATTACGACTAACTTATAATATGGAAATAGTAACATAGTATTTATACATTTCTCTATCAATTGTTTCTTTTAAATGAAAAACGTCAACAGCTCCGTTATTTTTTTATATACTATCTTTCTATCAAGAATCGACAGTAGAAAAATTTAATTAGATTAGATAATAATATGATTGTATCTTCGGAAGAATATTTTTTAGTTATTCAAATGTATTTTTTTCTATGAATATGTAATAATTTTACTTACAAAATTCTTTGAAAAATATATATGCTTTTTTTTATTCAATAAATAAATATTAAAAATAGGAAAAAAGTTGTGTAGGCTATTATGCAAAAGAGTAAATTGTTTTATTATAGAGCATCTTTTTTCAGTATTTTATATTTCCATTAAGCACACATTTAAAATATTTTTTGAAAGAACTAAATAATATACTCTAAGGGTCATCCATAAACCACGTAACGCTCGTGAAGTGGAGGGAGGGGTGACCACCAATGTCTATATGGCATTACAAGAAGGGAGGGGGTAAATTTGTATTCTTACGTCACATTATTCCCTCTAAAAAAGTAGATTGAAGTTGATTGTAAATTGCATTCTTATTTAATGTGGAAAGTAATGTAGCCTCTGAGAAGAAAGAGGGAGGTGTCAACTTTAATGTCTACATGGTTGTACATGCAAGAGAGAGGGTAAAAAATGTCAGAAAAAACGTTACATGGTTTATGGACGATCCTAATGTGTAATAAATCAATAATACAATATCATGGTATGTCGATTATTGAGGCTCTTTATCATTACAATAAAAATAATAAAATCTATGTATGTACTCGTTTATACACCACTTATCCCTAAAGTTATCTCTGTATGCACATTTTGTCCAAAATTGTTATTATTATAGTATGAAGTATTTGATTGTTTTTGCTCATTATCCTTTTTTAGATAAGACACGTTTTTGGTCGGCTTCGCTATAAAGTTGTTTGAACAAACTTTGCTTATGGTCTATTTTGCATATACCCGTTGCTTAGATACTTAATCGACAAATCAGACATCAATAACCTCATAATCATACTTTATATAAACATAATAAAGTTTAATTATTTTTCAACATTATATTGTAAAAAAATATATGATTACTTAGTTATTAAAATGGCCGATTGCTAAAGACTTAAAAAATGATATATCGATCGTTCAGGTAATTAGTCAGACATCTACAAATATCTGGTTTTGAGATATTGACAAAAGCAATATTCTAATAATCACATATAAATTAAATATTATTAATAGATGATGATAAAATTTTGAGTTTTTTGTCATACAAAAATAACGCCAGATGCAAAGTGTACGGTTCATCAGTATATTTAGAATAGAATTTATCTGTCAGTACGTTTAGAAATATCCTAGTAATAAACCAGAGAATATTCAACTTTCGGTTAATTATTTACTAGTTTATCGGGATATTATCTTTTTTTGTGATATATTGAAATAATCTGAGTACTGAAATAGAGTGCAACATTTTACATACGAGTATAACTGCATATTAATCAAATTTCGTTTTTTTAGTTGTCTGACTAATGAACTGAACCATCGATATATTGATTACTTAGATGCGTTAAAGTACGTTATATTGAATTTTTTAGTAAAATTACGTATTGTTGTTCATTTATACGACGTATATTAACGAACGGTGATTTTAAAAATGTTCCTATGACAAAAGTGTGTAATTATGAGTTATTAAGATTAGGTTATTATACAAGCATAGAATAAAAAAAATACACAAAATAAATATAACGTATTGCCCCAAAACCATTATAACCTGCATATTCTATTACAAAGCATAAACTTTTAACACAGTATGAGTTTTTCCAAGGTTCCAATATCATTAATTTTTTTTTACGAAATCAATGCGACTTAGTTTTTACGTCAGTAAATATATTTTATTTTACTTCCGTATTCATACAATATCAAATATTTCTATTATTTTTTCCAGATAAATCGGCGTTGTTGTAAAACTTTTTTTATATCCGTCGCTCTATTTTCTTGGACAATGTCCAAAAAGCCTACAGGTCAGTGCCAACTGCCTCGAATGCCCAAACTATTTTATCCTACTCGAATATATTGCACAGAAACAATGTAGTTGACCTTTTTTCTTTTTTAATTACAAAATCAATTAGAGAATCGGCTTAGAAATATTTTTTTATAGATACGCTATAAATTGTATAAAATAAAAAATGATAAAACATGTATTGTTTGTTGGGAAATTATTATTCAGTGTCTGTAAAGTTTCAAGACTTTGTTAGTTAATAAAATTATGGATACATTTTTGCTACTGCATAAAAAGACTTTACTTTTTTTTTCAAAGTATCTTAATATTAATTGTAAGCCACTCTTGAAATTAAAGCAGTATTATGAGATCGTAAAAAATATTGAACACCGCTAAAACGCGAAATTTGTACTAGCGCCAAAAAAATAATATTACACTATGAAATAACACAAGCCTGTATTGAATTGATTGATGGTTTTTTGAAACCATTCTGTAATCAATCTTCGCTTTCATGGCTGAATTTACATTAAGTTGGGATATCAGAGAATGCATGTTTTTTAATACTCATACAAAAATATTCCACACAATAACAGATTGTAAATTATATAATGGTATTTAGAAATAAACAGAAAACAATTCTAGTATAATCAAACAAAAATCTTTAATTGCGTGCATAATATACATATATATATATATATTTTTATTGTGAATCGTTATCATAAATATATTGTCAAACTCCAATCATATTTCACACATGGCAACATCATCCAAAAATAATCAAATTATTGTGAAATACATCAAATTTTACATTGAATTAAGTTCAATTTAAAATTTATTGAATAGATATATATATCGTTTAATCAATTAAATTAAATGCTAAAAATATGTTGTTACATACTTAATATAATATAATATACCCAACATTATCATTGACAAAAAATATTTATTAAATTACGTAAAAAAATATATCTAATTTAAATAACAAAGTATATTTTTTAAAAGATTAAAAATACTAGTACATACGTCATTTTCAAATGTAGTACTAAACAGCAAAATATTACTTATTTTCTGAATATTTTTTTCAATTATTAGAGTTTTGATTTAGCTATTAGAAATATTTATTTAAACCTTACCCACTTTGCAATGGAGCATACGAATTTTCACAATGTGAAAATTGTCTTCATAGATTTTCAATGGTAATTATTAACTCAATCAATTTGGTTTATGTGCTGATTTCAGATAAAAAATATCTATGGAATTTTTGCCAACTTCGGAAGTTTAACCTTGATTTCCATAAATTTAACTAAATATATTTTTATAGACTGGAACCATTTAGTCAAATTAACAATTAGAATATATTTTATCAGTAAGTTACTCAAAGATTTCGCATATTATATTTAAATGAAAAGTTTTAGTTATAACAGTACAACGATAGTTTATATTAACTATTTTAAAATAGCTTAACTTTACAATTTTGATACATCCATGATAATATCGTAAGAAATAATTGCATTCTATGCAATGCCACGAAAATAATATAAACCTTCATGTTTGACCTAATTTGAACCATTTTATAAATCCCTTGAATAAAATTTTAATTGCGTTACACTCGGTTTTCTTATCGAGGTCTTAGTAAAAGTACGTAAAGATAATAATGTACACACACCTAGGAAACTCTTGGTATCGTAGCACTGGCGTAGCTTTGCAAAAGTAGTGCGAGCGTGCTTCCTACGACCGATACGCGAGACAGATAATTGTGACTTATTAGATAAGGAAAGGATGGAAAGAGTACTGCACTGACACCTTCACTTGGTTTATCGTACACGTGTCAGAAGTAACAAACATTAGGCTTTGTAAAAATATAACTTTACATAATAGTAAGTCATGAGTTCCATCACTTTATGCATAATTTTAAAATAAACATTAATATGTATTTGAAGTCAAACTATGATATTAATCAAGAATTTTTCAAAACTTTAGTGCTTACAACAAATTTAAAAACATTCATAATATGTATAAAAAGTATTTTATAAAATTAATTTAATATTCATTAAATATATGTTTCAATACATTTTTTTTTGCATATAACGTACAAAGATTTAATTTGTAACCATTTTCTCATTTGCTTAACATTAACAAAAATATCTCTAGTTTTATCATTTTGTACCATATACTATACTTTATAATTCTTTAAACTATCAGACTTTTAAACGTATTGTGAATATATGCATAACTTGGTTCCAAAGTAAAGAAGTATTTATTTACACGTATTATTTATTTTTATAATTCCATGACTAATGTATGTACTTTGTTGAAAATCACAATTGTAAAAATTCATTTTTTAAAATACGTTTATTACACCTTTTCATTTTTTTATTTTTTTAAAGTGTGAGAAATTACAATTATTATAATATTTTTTTAAATATCACCATTTATTATAAGAACAAGATACCGTATGCTGTTGGCAGTATAGAAACTTTCTCTTCGTATACAATATATTTTATATCTGTTTCAGATTACACTACTGAAAATTGGGTCATTTATAAAGATTTTATGCCAGCTGGTTGAGTACCTGCTGAAACTGGAAACTCTTTGTTATGCTTTTGTATGAGATTCTCATAATGGTTGCTCGCACGAAACTTAACGTATGCTAACATTTTAAGTGGCGTTTGCTAGAAAAGGTGAGACAAGCAGCGATGTTCCGTTGTACTTATTTAATTGCGAACAGGTGCTTGACTTCTTTTTAACGTATTTTGTAATCAAGTTTAAGAAAACACTTTGTTCTTATAAAGTAGAAACAGCTAATAAATTCCAATACTGAGAATTCAAAATATAAAATTGCTAAAAAATTGTTTTTAATTTACTCTAACATTAAACATAAAAACACGAATTTAATTTATTTCTCTCTTCCGTAAGTTGGATTTTAATAGTTCATGTTATAAATGATACAAATTAAAAAAAATCCTAAGAGCCAATTCATATCACTTACAGTAATATTAAATTATTATTTCTATACATAACACTTAATAATAGGAAATATTAGTTTTAGAAATGAGAAGTGATTATATTAACATTTGATGTTATGTTGGAATATTGAATATAATATATATATATACATAATTATTAGCATTATCAATTAATTATAAACTTAATTAAATATTTTTTAAATAATGCAATAAAAATATTTTAATTTTTATTTGTATAAAAATACTTCTGAAATAAGGTTTAAATACGAGTAAATTTATATATTTTTATAAAACAGAACGCAAAATATAAACTATTTCGAATTGATTGTCATAAAACAATATTATTAGCGTCATTTTTTTCTCCAACAAAACACATTATATAAATCACTACTACTTGTATGTATAAATTTTCTTTAGATATTTTGATAAACCATAGTTGTTAATTATGCCACTATTGTGGGACTTAATTCTCTAGTTTCAAATATACGTGAAGTAATATGAACTTTTGACTGTCACGATATTTGAACTTACGAGTACAACTCTCAAATTCACAAATAACTACTTATGCCTTTAGACATGCAACACAATAACAAATTTAAGTACTAAGAGGATATAAAATATATACATTTATTAATTTATTGCTTATTTGACAAAATGTCTTGCATACTTGATGAATCTACGAGTATATAAAGTAAAAATAAACATGAGTATCCTGTCAAAATATAAAATGTTCAAATAATGGCTGCCATCACAATGATACGTGCGTGATACTTGCTTTACCCTTGTGCGTGGAAGGGTGAGATAAAAAATCGTAACAGTGAAAGGTTGTTTACAGCAAACATACGAGTAGCAATACCACCCAAAAGGGGACATTTTCATGACATGTGATAATTCTTTATCGTTACTGGTACTCGTAATACATCTGTATAACAGTTTGTTATGACGTATATTACAAAAAGTATGAATATTATGTTAAAAACAAATGAAATATTAACTTTCAGTATTATCACCACGTTTTATAAGCAACTAAATATGAGTGGTAAATGCATTTTAGTTTATTTTTCCATCGAATAGATCATTTATACATTTTAATTTACATTGCAAATTTCTTAAAGAAAATAAAACAACTTTTATATTTGAATTTGAAATGTTTTAGCAAACATTTGCGTAAAAGTTGTTTTTCATTGAAAATGCGTGAAAATTTAGCGATATTCGATACTTTTACAATATTAACCCTTCAATAACACACATTTAATAACCAAATACATTGTTTACGTACAGTAAATGAAATAATACATATATATAAAGATTTAATATGAAGACCACACAGATACATGACATCAATCTAAAATGTCCGATTTTTTAAAACTGTTAATAACTGCGCATACATCGTCTGTCAAAACCGTGTGATCATTATACATCCATGGGGCACGAGTCTTATTTCAAGCTAGTTTAATGGTTATTTAGTCTTCATATTTATAATAAACACTGGTGAATTGAAACTTATATCGCTAAATTATGCTATGCTATACTGCGAACTCCTCGCTACAGTTGATATTTTATACAAAATAACAATATCTTAACGTTTTTTATCGATATAATTTAATTAATTTATGACTTGTGAAATGATTATAAATGCACATAGCTCTAGCATCATTAATATAAGCCATTGTTTATGTATTATATTCCGTATACATGTATTTAAAAAATATGTACTTATAACAATTAATTTGATACCTTTTAACATAAAACATACTTAAAGGTGTCAATCATTTTTTTAATTATGTACTAATCCAAACTGAAACTAATATAAAATACTTATCTATGTATGTATAAGTAATTATTAATAATCAAATCAATGAAAATTGTTTGATCACGATTTATCTTTTTGTGCTATAATTTGCTAGAAGCTGAAATATTTACATTATTTCTGTATTCAAACTACTTCAATTTTAAATACAGTATCAGTGTTTATAATGTGCAAACATACCATACAATTACGTTTACGTTAGCAAAATAAACGTTTAAATTTTACGTTTTGTTTTGCCCAGATTGCATAGGGTAAAAATATATTTTTTATGCAACATTGGCACAACATACCATTGTATCAAGACTTCAACCTCCTCCCATATGACCTTCAGAAGGCCTTGTAGTAGCAGCACAAATCTAAGATAACACTTGACGTTTATGGAGTAGCAATTATTACATTAGTATTAATAATATTGATATTATAACACATAAACAGTAGATAGTTTTCGCTAACATAATTTGTTGTAATTATAAATTTCATAAGATTATTCTCTAAGGCCGCAATTCACACAAAGTTTGGTCCAATAAACAATGTCACGCTACTTATCTGGAGTCACTTTCTTTGGATAATCTTTTTACATCTTCTCGTATTATTCCAGCATACCATAATTTCATTGCATACAATCTATGGATGGTATTCAATTCCCTCCTGGGACATTGAAATTTGATTGACTTAAAGAAGAGGTACGAAAAAACCTGGTGAAGATGTGATCCATTTTCAGCAATCTTCTAGACAAAACCCATCGTTTTTCATTTTAGGTATAATGAGAAGTTGAATGTTTCATTCGATTATCGTGTTATTTTGCATATAATTCTACTGCTGTACCCTCAGTATTTTCTGCAAGTATCTTCTCTCGAACGCAATTATTTTAAGATTTCGTAAGGTGCCATGATTTGCTTTCATAAAATACCGCCGTCCAATGAATATTTTAATTTAACCTACAAGTATATGACTATGTTTAATAGATGATAAATATTTCATAGATAGATTACAGTATCGGTTGATTCATTAAACACTGTTTTATTATTATCAATTTAATAAATAATACGAATATCACTGTCGCCTAATCGAGTTGTGGGGTTAATCTCCGTAGCTATTGACATTTATATATATACTAGCTGAAACCCGGCATGCGTTGCTACACCTGCCTGTATGTCATGAGC
>JAPMAE010002871.1:0-12757 GCA_036584705.1 Rhyacophila sp. 25_7 | reverse complement strand
AGCGAAGAATATTTGACGTTTTAAATTTCTTTCATGTTACTGTCATAAATATGTGAACATATTTTATTTAGCCGATTTTTTATAAATATAAGAATAATTTTCACTGTTCGGTAACTAACTGTCAACGATGGAAATCAGAGATTTTCAACATTTTTTTTCTCGCAGTAAATTTAATGTGTCAAAGAAATGTTCACAATGTGTCAGTCTGCAAAAATCACCTAAATCATTTAGATTTAATACTTTAGAAAATAACAATTTTTTGTAAACATAGTTTTTGAATATGTAAATTGATTTACGTGGAACACAGACCTTTTTTTAGTTTTAACGTTGATATTCTTAAAATATATACTTTTATTTATTTGAAAAATACGTACGTAATACGTAAATAAGGATAATTTATAGTTTTACTGCAATATTGAATGAAGACTTCAATTTATCATATCGACTCATTCCTGCCATCAAAATAGATATCCGCACGATTGAATTTTTCTCATGTGAAATGCAATTTTTACCCTTACGACCTTCATATATATATAAAAACAGCAACATTTTACAAGAAAATGTAGTTTTAATGACAGTAAAAAAACTTTTATTTTGTATTCTTTATTTCTTGCAATATATTTGATTATTAAAGTGAAGTAAAAAATACTTTTCCAATAAATAATTTAATAGAGAATTAGGATTATATTGAATACTGTCGATATTCATACAAATTATTGAGTATGTTTTCTAAGCTGTTGAAATTAATACATGCTTTAATTAAAACAGCATACAGAATAATTTATTTTTCTATTGCGTATTCAAAGTTCAATTTATTTCGGTAACGGTACTGTTGTGTTATCATCACTGTATTTCACTAGAGCGGTTCTAACTTAGTTTTCGAAGAAAATCCCAGATATTTATTTTCGTGTTTGCTTTACCTACCTTGATCGCCTGACATTCAAACTGCGATTTACAAGCAAAATAACATTTTACGCGCTTTGCAAATCCGTTCTATTATGAAACTTTCTGACGCAAGTGGCGCGTTGAAAAATGAACCGTGAATACATAAAATCTCAAATGCGGTATTTACAGACTTTTTCAACATCACCAACACAACGCATTATTTCTTCCGAAGATTCATTTCGTTTGCTTAGATATTTTCAACTATCAGATAAATCCTATTTTTGGAATAGCAAGAGTTTGAAACGTACGTATGTTTGCATAAACAGTTAAAAAAAGGTTCAAATGATAACATCAAAATTATTATAGTAGTTTCGTTATTATTCTGGGAAAAAATAGGGCTTCATATTAATACAAATCAATTAGAAAGATATCAAAGATTCGATTTTTAGAAAAGTTTATCATAATTTTGTATTTTTTTATTAACAGTATAAACATTATACTTATCGATCAAACTTTTATTCTACCTTATCTACCTTAATTGATTCGAAATCCGGTTAATGAGACCGTAGATATGTATAAAAACAATCGAATTAACAAATAAATTAGTTCTAAAATTTAAATAAATAATTCTACAACCGATTATCTTACTGTAAATAAAAATAAATTCAATATCTATTTAAATAATATTGTTGGTTTTTTTGATAAATCACGATCAATGTTTAATTTATATTGAATTAAAATATATGTATATAGTCCGCATAATAGTGTTGTGGAATCGGTAAATTGTATGATTTTTTTCATTTGTATGTTTATAATTTCAGCTTTGCTCATGCTCTAATATTCTTCGGTCAGTAATAGTTTGAATAAAATATATATTTTTATTATTTATTCAATATTATTAATAATAATATTTATAATTTCATACATTGAGTAAGTTATGTTAATCCTAATTGTTGCCATATCTTTATATTTCCTAAGGAATGTTAATTCTTAATATTTTTTTGCATTTGAAATATGTGTTTGTGATTGAATGCACTAAGATTAGTTTTGCCAGTCAAATTAAACAATTATTCATGCTCGTATTAATTACATGATAATAAAAAGCAAGTATGTTTTAATAAAGTTTACTGCCATTTGTTGGAGTGAAAAAAATATATAAATGATAAAAAAGCACTTTCAATCAAGCATTATTCATATTTGAAATAAAGTATATTTTAAATTGTTTCTTTGTTTTATTAAAAAAAACAATGATATAAAAACTTGTCGGTTTAATTAGGTACAGATTGTTTTAGAAATAGTCACAGAAATATGTATGGTGAGTATACAGAAGTAAAATAAAAAAAATATTGTCAGTTTGTCTCGGTAAATTTCTTGGCAGTATGTCAACCATTGAAAAACGAATTTTATTCACAAACAAAAGTAATGAATTAATGAGAGAAAGAAAATAGAATTAGTGAAGACAGAAATCGATATTCCGCTCATTTCTCATGAACGTTTGGTGATATCAGCTTGGATAAAATCTTTTATAGAAAACATCCAATCTAACCATGAAGTCTAAAACCCGTTGCTAGCATCCCTTGCCAGTTGCAACGCGGGGACTTTGGGGTGAGGGTTGTTGGTGGAGTCAAACCTGCACTCTCGTCCACACACATCACTCTATTCCATATATGTGGTGTGTTTATCTGAAAGATGTTGTGAGTTGTACATATAGATAAAGTCATTATATTAAAAATAGTATTATATCCTATACGCCTTACTGTAACAATAAAATTGATAGGATATATGAATGATCTGGTTATGACACGAGTATAATCAAATAGACGACAGTAAAAATGTCAGTATTTTGAAACTATTCATAGTAGGAAGTTTATATTGAATTGAATCATTTATTATTCTCAAACAGTAAATTCCACGTGATAGTAATATATTATTGCTAGAGTGTGCTTTACTTGAAAATAACTACACAATAAAAAATTGTAGCGAAAACTTCAAACTATTATTCACTTTTGTAAATAAAATACTTTAAAAGTTTTGTTTTGTTTTTATTATCATCTATTTGAGTATACATATCAACTTTAATGACACAAAATAATTAATTGATGTACTTAACAAATCAAAATAACTGTTTCAGTGAAGGTTTTTAAGATTTCTGTTTCATGAGAGTTTTTATTAGATCACTATCAAATTGGAAAGTGTTATTTTTAAAATATATAATTAAAATATTCGTATAAAAATTTTGAACAAATGAAAAACCAGCCATGATTTAAAAAAATGTATTTTGTAAAATTACCGTATTACATCGATTGTTCTCGTCGCGTCATCGCCACCTGTTATAAGATGCTATTATAAAAATCAAAAACATCATATTGGATAATTATTAACGTTCGCATATACGAGTATCAAAATCAGAGTTAAAACGTTAGAGTTAGTTTCTGATTTTCCTGAATTACTTTTGATTTTGACACATTTTTGAATCGATGATG
This sequence comes from Rhyacophila sp. 25_7, assembly GCA_036584705.1. Lineage (NCBI taxonomy): Eukaryota > Metazoa > Arthropoda > Insecta > Trichoptera > Rhyacophilidae > Rhyacophila > Rhyacophila sp. 25_7. The sequence goes on along the minus strand of JAPMAE010002871.1, from coordinate 9,389 downwards.
TTTGCATTTTACCTCAGAATATCGTCTTCTATGCCATCAAAATAAGTAATGCAGCATTGTTTAAACCAGGCATGTCCAAACCGTCGCCTGCAGGCTACATGTGGCCCAATAGAAGGTCATCCTTTCGAGGTTTTCATAGATTTTGCATTTTGTTATTGGTGAAATAAATAAAAAAACATTCAGATTTACAAATGGAGCTTATAGACCTGCAGTCAAATATTGCAAGAAAAGCCACATTCGAAGTGAATAAAATACAAGGATTGTATCAAAGATATATCCTTGAAGATACATTTCTGAAATTAAGACAACTGGCAATGTAGATTATTGCTGCAGTGGACACCACATGTCGCTGCGAATCATTTTTCTCACAGTTAAAAATCATAAAATCGAAGTGTCAAAACAGGTTGGCCGATGACAATTTAACCAATCTATTGCAATGCGTGACATACACAGTACCGTTAGATATTTAAAAAAATATCAAACAATAAAAAATAAATGTTAAAATAATTTAAAAAAAATAGTAAAACAACTTAATTGAATGTTGTTTGTTTATTTTTAATATAAATAAATATCATAGTATGTACTATTAAGTTTTGAAATATTTAAGTGTGACTCATCAAAGACATGCATTATTTTATTTGGCCTACCATATGATTTCAGTTGGGCATCCCTGGCTTAAACGATGTGATACTGGCGATTTTTCAAATTTTCCTTACGGTATCAATGTATGGTTATTCATTCACAACCACACATACACCTTATTTGAATATTACTTGAATAGTTTGTTAATCGAAGCTTCAGGGAGTTGCAATTGACTATTCATTTTGGCAAGATTAGTCTTTTTCTTTTAAGTCTAATGCCTATGAATAGCTTAAAGAACTAATATACGAATTACATACGCAAAGTTCTTAAGCGTCTAAACATCGGTGAGGGGTCGTCCATAAACCACGTGACGTTCTTAAGGGGGAAGGAGGGCCGACCATCATCGTCTAAATGGTGTTATAAGGGGGTTAATTTGTATGGCTACGTAACATTTTTCACGATTGAAGTTGATTGTAAATTGCATTCCTCTTCAATCTGGAAAGTTACGTAGTCTATGAGAAGAGGGAGGAAGGAGTCAACCTGAATGTCTACACGGTGTTACGTGGAGGGGTTGGGGGGGGGGTCAAAAGAAACGTATTGTGAAGTTTATGGACGACCCCTAAGAAGCTACGAGTAAAAGACGCATTATAAAAAAAAAATAGATAATAATATGTGTCTTAAAATCCATGTAATTACGGTAACTATAAATAATCATGTTATTATTTTAATATAATGATTTTTTATCAAAGATTGACTTTAAATTAAACGTATAAGGATGACAATCAATGAAGCAAACACAAATATTGTGGCATTGTAATGAATATTGGGTAATTATATATTATTATTTTAATACTTTCCAATTTGGTAATCAAAATATCCACTTTCTAAAAAAATCTACAGAAAATTACTTTCTACATAAAAGTAGCTCAGTTCAGTAGCTTTTGTGTATGCCAATACTACTCTATTATAAAATGCAACTAGACATAAAATATGCATTGGGGAAGAAGTGCAAATATTATTTTAAACATTCAAAATACTTACTGTATCTATTCGAAACATACATAATGATATGTTATTTAGACATTGTAAAATAGAAATACTTGAATGGGTGCCAAAAATACAGAGTAAGTTTTCTCTGGTTGTATATATAATTAAACTGAAACGTTGCTATATTTTGAGGCGTGGTCGTGGAACAACGTAAATTCAGATTGAAATAAAAGTAAAATAATACTAATGAAAATGTATTAACTCTTGAAACTGTAGACTGACGACTTGCAGATATATATCAACCCTGTTTAGGCAAAAGGGCTTAGGCCTCAGTTTTTCAAAAGTGTTTTTATTTGAGAGAATTTGAAATGTACACAACTAAATACACGTTCTGTCACAAAAAATTAAGTAATAAACATCGAATTATTATGAAAACTTAGTTGTACTATTTGAAAAAAAAGACGTACTAGTTTGTATGGAAAGAAAGAAAACGTTAACTCTCAATTTTGATGATCTTTCTTTAATAACATTTTTATTATCAGATTAGGATAATAAAACAGAATTTTATTGGTCATCATGCATGCATTTTAAGTTTGTGTTAATGTGACTCACACTAAGATAAACTTAAATCATCAAAGCACGTTTTTTGTGCCTTCTGTAAAATTTGTTCCGTGAGGGTTATCTCACTTGTGGAAACACGGTCGATATATATGTGAAGACGATAAGCAAATATCATTATATGTCTTATTTGTTTTATTGTATTTGTTTATTATATTATGGGAGTTGAGCTTCTTAACATTCATTTTTAGAAGCGTCAATATTTTCTCAATCATCATAATCGTAAATGAAAATTGATGTGAGTACAGAAATCTTTTCAATTGTCGTCATTTTAATAATCAACCAAAGATGCTTGTATCGTTTTTTTAAATAATGACACAAACAGAAAATAAAGAGATTTCCTTCCATGGTAAATAAATTTAAGCATAATTCCCTCTACCTTGGTATCCACCGGACAAGAGATAATTTCAGGAGATGATTTTTCTATCAATTGCAATGCAGCTATCGCTTTTTGGTACGCGTACAACGCCGATAGAGGCGCTGTTGATAGTTGAGTAAGCGTCGCGTGGTGACAGTCATCCATATCTGGAAAACATACAATATATAGTTGGCCGCTTGGTATAAATTGTATTATGCATATATTAATATTATAACTATTATATCTATGTCATTATCGACTGAAAATACGCTAATATATATTTTTTTTAAATGGGAAACATGTATGAAAATGAGGGCACGTCCCGTGAAATTAAAGAAGTCATCTTAAATGCTTATGACTACGTTAAAAAATCACAAAAGACTCACGGCAAGGTTGGTTAATTGTTATTTTGTATTTCTGTGTATGTCTACGTATCTATTGTAAAATACTATTTATATATATCTTTTTAGAACATCGATACATATTTTGGTTCTTCTCGATGAAGTCTCAAAGGACACGGGAATATCACACAAGGAAAGAGGAGCCTCATAAAAACGAAAAGGAATCGGCCATATAAAATACAGATCGACAATTTTGATGAGTGCGTCATTAGGAGATACATTTATAATTTTCATCATACATCAAAAAGTATTACCGACAGTCTCAAAATTATTATCAATTTTACAGGAATCAAATCAACATTTTTCTTTAGAGTTTTCAATAATGTATGTATTTGTAAATAAAAAATACGATTTCTCTGTATCAATAAACAAATATTATTTCTATGAAAAAACTCACATTTGTATTTTTAAATGAATAATAAATAAATAAACTAAATGATTTGAATAAAATATTTATAATAAATTAAAAATCATGCTCATCCTACTACACCATTCTTTCCTTACGACGCGTTGCCTCTAATACGAAATAGAATATTTTTTGGATACCACTACATAATTCGTATCAATATAAAGCATTTATATGACCTATAATATTCAAATTAACCTATATTATAACGAATAATGAAATAACAAAAAGTTCAGTATATTATACTTTTTAAGCCCATGAACTAATTATAGAATAAATAAACCTGTATATGCTTTTAATGCATTCATTAACTCTGAATATGATCACATCGTTTCACAGAAGCTCCACAACGTGGGGACAAGTACAGGTGTACAAAAGCGGTTTCAAAATACATCAATATTAAAATATTTCTAGAAACTATGAAATTATTATAAAGAATAATCTAAAACTATCTGGTTAATGAATATTGTAAAATTATACAAATCTGCTAATCGTAATGTTTCGTGAAAAGGGTAAAATAATAAAAAAAACATTTAATACAACAATTCAATTAACAATTTTTAAAATTATAAAACAACAATTTATATATTCAGCGGCTTATATTCTAATTTGGTAACAGATATACGGTGTTGTTTTGTTTTAAAGGATTATTAATAGTGTTGTTTCAAGCCGCACCGCGTGTCGACGTGAAGCGCTGCCAACTTGTTTTACTGTTCGATGTTCAAACTGTTTCCCCGGGGTTTCATGTAAAACCACGTCGATTAATATTTCAGTTAATTTTCGTACAGTAAATATTTTAAAGCAACCTTGAAAAACGCAATTTTATTTATAATTTCAACATATTAAAGACATTATGTTTCAATCTCAACACAACTTTGAGTAATTTTAAGTTGGCTGATTAAATAGAAAACTATTTAGTTAGAACGGAATAGAATCAGTATTCTATAGAAGATTAGATTGTATAACAAACTTTTTATTTTTAATACGTTTTATAGATTTTTATAATGAAATGATCAGTTCGAATGAGGATTGGAACATATAGTATGATTTTAATAATACATTATGCCACATAAGCACTTTTATCTATAGGCCTAAAATTCATCTGATGAAAATTGAAGACAAAACTTATTTAAAAATTATTTTACAACGTTTGGTTACTTCAAAATTTCTTCAGCGTACAAAAAACACAAAAGAAGATTTGAAATATACAGATTTACTCACGGGGTAGGTTGCCAAAAGGTTACCAAAGGGATTTTTTAATCTTAAAGCTATTGGTTCATAGTTTTATAGGTAGAGAAGCAGTTCTAACGATATTATACAAAAAAAATAAGGTACATAAAACAAACGTCATTCACAGCATATGAAAGAACATTGGATGAAGCTGTTATATTGAATAAATGACTGTACAAAGTAATATATATATTCGCTACTATTCTCTGCACAACCGTGCAAAATTAAGGTGAGAGAAAAAAAATGTGCGCTTGTGGACAATTGTTGAAAGTATTGATCACAAAAATATTGCGACCAGTAACTAAAAAATATCTAAATTTAATATATTATTTTAACCATATCTAATCTCTAAAGAAGCATATGGATCTTCAAAATGTGAAAATTGTTTTTGACAGATTTGATTTTTTTACAAGTAATATTTATTAGTTATTAGCTCAACCAATTTGGTCCATGTTTTAGTTTCAAATACAAATGAAAAAAATTGTGCAAATTTTCCGCCTACGGAATTGGAACCCTAGACTCCCGGGTCATGAGTCAGACATGCTTTCAACTCACCTACAAGGGTGACAATGCAATATATATATAAAAGATTAACGTTTTCATTGTTAAATTCTAGACGAAAATCGGCCAGATTTCTATTGTTATGCACCCAAAATAAATTTATTTTACCAGGAATTTCAAATAATCATACAGTTTTCTGTTTTAGAATACTTATAAACCGTTTACATATGGAAATGTTTTCAAGTATACACTGATTTGATTTGGGAATATTACTCTTTCTTAATTGTGTATTGGGCTCTTTACACAAGTCAAATTTAGCAAAGGTACGCGTGATCCATTTCAAATTCCCTTCAGCTTAATAATAAATGGATCTTGATCGTGGAAATAAGTTTGAATACTCAAACTGATTATGGAAAACTATGCGTGATGCTATTTAGTTGAAATTATTGATCCTAGCTCCTGTATGATGTTTGTGTTTGTCATTGCCATGCATTTGTTCACAGTTGTCACAAGTGTGCAAGTTGATATGTTCTTTAATTTATTCCAGCATATTGCAACGCTTCAATTAGATAATTAAATGCAATCGACTCACGAATTTAATTGATTTGCTCGCTGAGTTTCAATTGGATTTAAATTTGGCAAATGTCCAAACCGAAAGCGGCAATTGTTAAAGGTCGTATGTGAATGCACTCAATTTCAATGATTAGAACAATTGTCTCATCCATCACCACACATACTATAGGTTTTCACTCTTTTAAGTATATATTTTGACGTAACAAATATTAAGCGTTTTATATAAAAGTGTTGTGAGTATCACAGAAATGATTTACAAAGACCTTGGTATAAATGGACTAAAGAAGGCGGAAGATTCTTTTTGTCTTCATATTTTCTCGTTTGAGATTTGAAGATATATAATAGACTAAATCAACCGTGTTTAAGTAAAAAGGAGTAACCCCCAAAAATAAAAATTTATAGGGGGCGCAAAAAACATGTAAATGATTTTTAGTCAGTCATATTAACAAAAACTTGAAGTGGACGATAACAAATGAATTGGTGTTTCATTTTCCTGATCTGATAGTTATTAAAGAAAAATCGTTAAAACTGACGGTCAATGCTTTTTTTCTTTCCATACAAATTTAGTAGACCGTTCTTTTTCAAAAATCTAAAGCTAAGTTTCGATAATAATTCGCCATTTTTGGTTTAATTCCTTTTGATAGAACGTGTATTTAGTTGTTTATATTGTGCTTCTCAAATAAAAGCACTTTAAAAAAACTGAGGGTTACACCCATTTACCTAAACAGGGTCGATATATAAAAAACCATGATGGTTCCTAGTTACCATTACAAGAAAATAAATTTTATTAAACGTTGTTCTTATTAGATTTGTAAGTGTTTCCGGGCATATCGCCAAGACGGAAGATATTGGTTAGCGCCGAAAAAACGTGACCCAAATGTCAAACCACAGCACGATGGTCTGACCACATTAAAATGGTTAAAGATGGAACGTTGGTCTAATTTCTTCACTCAAGAGGTATTGTAGAGTATTCGAATCTAGATGAAGGAAATTTTTGCTGATAAGATGTTTCTAAAGTACTAAAATACTCGAATTCTTCAAAAAAAAAAAAAAACAGTATGACATGATACAATTTTAATAGAATTTCTCGCTAATTTATCTCTATTATGAAAATGCATTTTTTTGTTGCGTAGACAGATTTTAATTATCTAATTTTAAGTACAGTAATCTTAGATATAAAATATTAACGAAGGGAAAAGTGAACCCGTTAAAACCGAATCTCTGTTAAATAATAAGCAAGATTTTTGAAATACGTGTTACATTAAGAAAGAAATACAATTTTAGTATATTCTCGTAACTAGACATGTTTTTCTATTCAATTATATAAATACGTATATACTAAAATAAAAATTACATAAAAATCCTATTTATTCATCTTCGGAAGATTATTCCTAGCCATACCCATGGTGGTTAGATGTAAATATTACTTTACTTAATCCAGAATTTTAAAAAAATCTATCCATTTTTGTTTGAAGTTTGTTGTTTTTTTTATATATAACTTCTCTAAAATACCGAAAATGGGTGGAAAGAATTTGATTTCTAATATCTTCATTGTATAATATAAATATATGATAAACAAGTAAGAACATAATAGATAAATATTAAATGATAATCGTATATGCTTGAAAGTAAACAGTGAACCATTCATAAAAATGGAAAAGTGACATTGTATTTGAGTGTGTTCCTCTTTATCTTCATACACATTTTATTATTGCAAAAATATAACCTCATCTGCTATTTCACTTTTAGTCATGATGTTCAGGATCATCTTTTCTTCTTTTCTAATCATTGTAAAAAAAAATTCTTAGTTACTTCTTCGTTATCATTATAATGTATTGCCCTCCACTACTGACCATTTCTAGCTAAACACTCGAGCTGAATTCATGGCATCAACAACATTTTAATTTAAAATAATGAATTTCATTTCGATATTTGAAAACTCAATTTGGTAAACCACTCATGAATTAAACAAGTATTAAGCATAAAATATGACATACAGTACGTATTCTAAGAACAGTTACTTCTATTGATTAGATTTTAATTGTAAGCTATTTGGCACCCAACTCTAGTGCGATGACCATTCAACAATGCGGAAACGTCGCGACAAAACAGAATGAGACTGTCTCGCGCTTACAGTCTTAAAATTGTGGCCGTACAATTCGAATTTGTAACAAACAAGAAAACAAAATGGTAAGTAAGAGAATATTTTGACAGTTAATTGAACTATTGTCCTTTTTAGAATGTTACCATATTGGATAGCAACTGAAAAATTTGGTAAATTTTGTTAAATATTCGCATATATAAAGCCAATAATTTTTCTTACCTGTGACACATCCATATAGGTCATCAAAAAGTGTAGAACACTTATTCGGAAGGATGTATCCAGCCGGCAATATCTTCGACGGAAGAGGTGGCTCAATTCTTCCACTCGTGAGTTGATGCGTCACAAGACGATGGTAAAGCTTGTAGGATTGGCACCAGACTGCATGATTTGCAGGTAAATGCTCAGGTTTGCTAGCGCAATATGAAACCTGCAGAAAAAGAATAAACAAATAATTCACTCAAAGTCATATTAAACTCTACATAAAGTAACGCGTTTGTTATGGGTGTCCCATTACTACAAACTTGTGATAGATGATGTAAGCGATATATTTTCGGTATAAAAATGAGTCAATTTCTATGAATGTTTCGTATACGAAAATGCTTGTTTAACCTTTTCTGTGCCATACATAATGTCACAACTCGGCAAGTGTAATTTTTTAACTAATAATGGAACGTTATAAAATTTCCTTAAAAAATATATTGAATGCTTCTTTGTCATCATTTAGTTTTTATGATCATATTTTAGTCACATCAGCGCGTTTTTATATTTACAATCATGCAAAATATTCCAATTTGTTTAGCAAATTACGTTTGAAGTTCTGCAAGTTAACTAGATTCTGGCACATAATCGTTTAATATTACGATTTTTTAAATTTTGTTTCATTTTAGTTCTAATGTGCTTAGAGATCAAACTGATATTTTGGGGAAAAAGATGATTTTTAGTATATTGATATTCAAAACTATCGGACATTACTAGAAAAAGTTGCTCCAGTTGGATATATCAGTGTCCCGTGGAAATAGAAGAAATATGTCGCTGGTCAGTTGACAATTAGACAGAAATAAAAAACAATACTTTGTAGATACTATTTTGTTGTCGTATTAGTTAGTGTGACATCTGTCGCTACTTCTTTGATATAGTCGTATGTGGCTTAAAAATTCGTCTCTATCTATTTCCTTTTCTCTCTCAGTTTTTAGTACTTTTAATGGTGTTAAAATGAGTAACAATTTGAAAGTTTTATAAAATGAATATGCATATTTGTTTTCAAGTCATTTTACATATATCCAAAGCGGAGATAATGATTGTATTTTATAACTAGACACCAGAGAGACACCAGAAAAACTCAATCAGATTTCGTATTACAAGAATCAAGTTCATATGATGTTTTATTTATATTTCTCTACTGAGATTGTGCGTGACACCGCAAAAGAGAATCTTTGATCTTATTTTAACCATTCCGTATCAGAACTGCATGGAATTGCGTCACCTTGCAACAAAGTGCGGAAGAAGTTCATATAGGTTGAAGACTATCTAATTGCCTCATAGCTACTACTTAGTGGCATGAAGTGCATTGTACGCCTGGTGTGCTGAATACTCAATCAGTTTGGCCGTCTACCGTGGGACCGTGTAAAA
>JAPMAE010002865.1:1092-16304 GCA_036584705.1 Rhyacophila sp. 25_7 | reverse complement strand
TCAAAGCGAAATTTAAACGGACGCATATACGCGTCCATACTCCTGGACAGGTTAAAGTTTGAGTGTCTTACATACACTTAACGATAATATGTTAGGACAACTGGGTTTATAAGGCTTGTTGTTATTTTTTTCCAGAATTAGAATATATCAAGAAATACTTAATCTGATCAGCCAAGAAATTCTTAGCCGGTTTAATGTGTTACGAGTAACAAATTATTCAATATCAACTTAATAGGTAGTGACATTTTAATATTACAGAAAAAGCGCAAGGAATATGGCTAAGCTTGCAAAAATCTACCAAACTGCATTATTAGATCGAACAGTCATTTTTCGACTTAACGCCTTTTGTCAGAATAATGACGAATAATTTTAAAGTAATATTCTACAGAAAGCGATATAAATAATAATTATTATGATTGCACGAAGGTAATATTTGTTACGATTCAGTTGAATTTTTGATTTACACAACTAATAACGAATGATGGTCACGATGACGAGATATCAGACAATGCAATCCCCCTGTTTGTATTGCACACCTGACGCCAGTAAGTCACGTTCCACCCCTGCTAATTACACACCCTACTGATTAGTTTTAATGTGCGATTGACGCCGTCACTGTATCTCGTCATGTCCTACCATTATAGCGAGTGTGTGAAAACTGAAGATAGTGACATTATTTTTCTAACTTTTTTTTTAAAAACTAATTTATTATGTTGAATTAAAGAAATCAGTTGTCGTGTCGTTAATTTTACTTTTTGATTTTGGTGGTTTCTATATAAATAGTGAAACACAAAAACGCTATACTTAACACAAAACAATATATTGGCGTTTGAATTCGTTTAACGCAAAAATATTTCGTATTTTAAATAATTACAAATATTAAGTCGTCAGCACATTGGGTGCACAGAACATCTGATGCCACAGAAGAATAAATAAAAACGCGACTATTTTTAATTTATTTCCTTTCTTTACTTAGATTTTGGGCTTACGTGCATGATGATACAGTCCCGTGCGGCTTTGTTATGGACAGGTCAAAATCATATGTGAAGAAAAATTGATTTTATTCGCGAAAGTGTCAGGAAGATGACCGCACATAATTATGGTCGTGGATACTATCGGGTCAGTAGTGTGTTCTCAAAATCTGTTCCATAAACACCAATTATTTACTGTTTAGAAATCACTTTCGTTCAACTAGAAACTATTGCTACTTATAGGTTGACGTCTATAATAAACGAGTACAAGATTATCGGTTACCCGATCTAAAAGATGTTAGTGTTGGTACAGTTTTGTGAAATTTTATACTTAAAAACATATTAAATACTTTATTTTTTATATTTATTTAAATTCAATGTTCAAAAATCACACTGTTTAAAAAAACACTAATAGTCCTTACTCTTCCTCAGAAGTCAGTGGCGGAAATGAAAAAGGGGGAATCTCTATTGTACGAATAAACTTAAATACGTCCGGCCACGTGATTTTTTTAAATTGCGATCCATTGTTAGAACGTGTGTTGGAAATTTTACTTATCTACATATATATAGTATATTTACTGCAGTTATAACATAAAATCAAACATGAAAATATGGGTGGGAAAAATATCATCACCTGCAAAAGGTATTAGAATTGTTACTAGCGATAATTTGATGTGCATTGTCTTTGTATGCGTATATGTAATTACAAGGGATTCACAATTTTTTACATGCTAGCTAAAAAAATAATAAACATAGTTTTCTGTTCAAATTATAGCATTTAAATATAATATATTATACTATTTATAACAGCCAGATGGTTAACGCATCTATAATGAATTAAATTCTCCTTAAAAATTAAAAAAAAAACAAGCGAAATGTTTTCAGCAATTTAAACTCTCAAACGTTAAAACTTCTCGGTTTTTTTAAACAAAGATTTATGAATGCTAAATGAAAGTAACTTAAATATTTGGAAGAAATATGCATATATCAAATTATAAGGATCTACAGCTCAATCATAGGGCTCGCCGTTTAAAATCAAATTTACTAAGCTACGAGCTAAAGATGGCACGGTTATATCTCGTGCGATTCTTGCTTTGTTGGAAAAAGTCTGAGGATCCTAGTTTCAAACGCCCGTACAGTGAGAGGTTCCGAGTTCGGCGTTCTTTGTAATGTACGGATTTCATCAGAAGATTGCACACAGCCAGCGTTCAGACGGCAGCGGTCAACGAGAACGCAAACGTTCTAGAGTTCAATCATCACCATTACAAAGAACTCCATACCCCTCGTACCGTTGCCATGTCGGATAAAAAAAAAAACTTTGATTTAGTTCGAGAGAGAAAATTATAACATGATTTAAGTGATACTAATTATTTTTAAAAAAATCATCAAATGAAAGCGAGATGGCCTGGTATGTAATGTTTACAATATCGTATATAATATAATAATAAACTTTGATAGATACTTTTATTGGGTTTTCACTTTCTAAAAACACAAAAATTTCGACTCACAGTATTATTTTTGGGATATACAGAATACGTGAATAATAAAAAACATGTATCTCGTATTTAAGTTATTTTTCATATCAAATGTTTTGCTGAGTCAATCAACAAAAAATAATTATCAAATTATGCTACTGACAAGTTTGTAACACGGAATAGCCCTTTTCAATTATTATATTCTTTTTCTATGTCACATTTAATTAAATTATATAATTCATCGAAGCATTGCATTGACATGCGAAAGTAGATAAAAAATAGTTTTTTATTTTTAAGCAATTGCGGAAAAAAGAACATTGAATTAATTCTCCATCTTTTTCTCGATTTATGTTAATCAGATGCACCTAGTGCTTTCGTTTTGTTTGAGATGCCTCTAAGCTCCTCAACAGCGATACTTCTTCTTCGGAAAATGAGCTGTCGAGCGACATATTACACGTAAATAATATATATATATATATAAATGAAACGCATGTGTATTGACTGCGATATGTGTGCTTTTGGAACTCCCATTGAACTCTTCCGGTCAACGGTCGGTTGAACGTAGAACACTTGAGTCTTGAGCGCTTTTTATCTGCTCGAAGCAAAAAGTGTTTTATTTTCTGATACTTGGCACATTCTTACTTTGTTATTGGATTTTTAGCTATTTTTTATATATGTTTAATTATATATTGGTTAATCCCTTTTGTCTCAACAAGGTCAATATATAAAAAAAACCGTACATTTTATGAAGTTCTGTGTGTAAAATAGAGTATACACTGTAAACGTCATCTTTAGTTGTTATCTCTGGTAGAAAAAAGTCAATTTCGTCATATACCCACGTTCCATCAATTCTCCCTATTGACTTGGTCACGCGATTCAGTGGTTAACCGGAAAAGCGGTGTGCCAGTCAAATGGATTGTCAGTTAGTCATTCATTAGTCGTAATATGTATTTATTATTTGTGCATTTTGTTTTTTATGGGGATGAATTTTCAATAAAAAATCGATAAGTAATATTGGCTGTTCAATCTTATTATTACACTGTAGATTATTTCTCTAATATTATACTTGAAATTCAAATTAAATATATTTTGCTTAATACTTATTGTTTCAATATTAACCTGTCCAGGAGTCAGTTTTTAAATTACGATTGCACAATTAGGTGAAAGTTTATTTATTAATCTAGCTTAAAATGTTTAGTTTTATTTAATGTATGCAAGTACTATTGTTGTATAATATTTATTTGATTCATAAATAATATATACGAGTATTTTATTGTTTGTTGCTTGACGTAAATATATGCCAATGCTTCTTTAAAACAAATTTTTGTGCGGACGCATATACACGTCCGTACTCCTGTACACGTTAAGACAATCGATTGTTGGGCAATACAGTATAAACATTCCTCAGAAAAGTCATATTTTCATTAACTTCAAGAATTAGACACTGCGTACCAGGACTAAATCTATGACAGAATCGTATGATTTTATTAAAAATCGCGGCCAAATAAAATAAGCATTTAACTGGCGTATAATGGCGTTGATAAATAGTTGATTCGAAGAAACATTATTCAAGATTTCTCTGAAAATTGTCTCTCCGGTGAAACCAAGCCCCGTCAATTTGGTTTGAAGAGTGGGGACAATTGCTTATGAGGCAAAACGCAGGATGCTAATCATATACTCTTGGAATGTCCCCATATTTTGGTTGAAAGGGAAGAACTACTAAGTCGGTTTGACCTTCGATTGGATCGGTCGGCTTTAGTGACATAGTTTCTACGAGAAATAACTTCATAGTCTATTTAGTGAGCGGTAGGGTCTACTCCCATCAGCTCTATCTAGTAGATATCTTATTAAATGAGAATAGTAAGAATTTCTGCACACTCTAGTGCACTGGTTCTTATCTGCGGCCACCAAATGATTTTAATGCGGCCACCGCGACTTTATCATATTTTATATTGATATATATATATATATTTATTTTACAACCATAACTTTACTTGTAAAATCACGAATATTTTAAAATTAGTTGATACAATTCTTTGATGTCCTTCATTATTTTTCTGCAGTATCTTGTTGAAAGTATAGTGTGGATAAAATACAGTTTCGTAAAAATATATAATTGAATGTAATAATACTAATTAAAACGAAGTTTCTCTTGGACGAATTATTAGACACGATAGAACGATAAATACACGTCCGAACAAGTAATTGTTTGAACCACTACTGTGGAAAAAATTAAAACTGCAATTGAATGAGATGACACATACATAATCAGATGTGCACATATGGATGAATAATACTATATATTGTACATTGTGATTATTAAATACGAGTAAAAGCACTTTTCAAAAAACTGAGGATTAAACTATTTTGTCTAAACAACATGAGCCAATATATAAACAGATATTTATTGAAATAATATTTTTTAATATAAGCCACAAGTTTTTCAGCTATTTAAGGACACGTCAGTGTGAAAGCTTTAAACGCCCTTCTAGTCAAAATGTTGCTTCACCGCAGGCCTCCTATTTGATTTGACGAGAGAAAAAAATCGATTTTTGAAGGATGACTTTCAATATCTGTGTACGAAAAAGCTTTTAAGTTAATGAACGTAATCAGAAGCGGCCGATGACTATGAGGGTTGAAACCTAAAACAAAAAACAAACCACAATACAGAATAAACTCACAATACATTTCTGTAAAGCTTTAAGTTACTTTATAGTATATATTCAAAATAATTTTACTTTAACCGCTACATTTGGTATCGACGTTCTCTAATAATAGTTGAAAATATTTTAATTCTTTTCTTGATGTTGATTATGGCATTATGTTAAGTCAAATTATGCGCAAAGTTCAGTCTTATTAATAATGCAAAGTTTTTGGGTTTCTTTAACTGGTCCAAGTATTCTTTATAGTATTATAAGGAAAATTGTATATTTGAACGAGCTTTTTGATAATTGGAATCTTTTCCAATACATTTCCAATTTTTTCATAGTATTATACCAATGTATGTACAATATATATATAAATTTTTTGTTCATTTTTTACGAGTATACATACACGTAATTATTGCATTTTATTTTTCACGGTTGTTTTGTTTCACTCACAAAGATGACCATTTTCATTAATATTTCACTTAAAGTATAGAAACGGAGATATATTATCATATAAATTATTTTAACAATTTTTGTTATATTTATTTTTCAAAAATCTATATCTGTAGCTTAGAAGTAAACTACACTATGTCAGTTTTTGACAAAATTGAGATATCGACGCAAGTATCTTGTGACGCTCTTTTCAATGATATAATCAATTATGTTGTAACCCTACTAGAAAAGAATATCACATTATGTTGAATATCAGTGATGGCGAATCTTTTTGAGAATTTGGTCATATTTTGTTCACCATTTTTTTAAAATACCAACCCGTGGGTCACTAAATCAGTGGCGTCATTTGGGAAGGGGAGGGATGTGGTTAAAAGACTGTCACGAATTATACACTGATTAATGTTAAGATAGAAAATCATTTAGCCAACCTCCACTCGGAAATATTTGTTTTGTAAATTCAACTTTGGTGTTTTATACTTTAATTGTTTAATATTTTAGATTATCTGTTCTCTCTGTGATGATAAAAAATAAGTTTTATAAAAGTCAACACGTGGGTCAGTGTCTGACCCGTGGGTCATGGGTTTACCGCCACTGTTATATATTATCTGATGGAAGCAATACTAAGATGACTTTTAACAGCCAGCTTGAAAAGCTTCTATTTTTGACTTACTGTAGTTTCCCTCCCAGGTACAGATATTGCCTCTACAAACCGTTTATTTTTTACTTGTAACTTGAAAAAACAATACAATTTCATAAATTATAATTATATTTATAATCTTCAACGATTAAACTATACGCAATGTATAAATAATTATTTTTAAATGCAAAATATATAAATGTTTCATTTAAACATCTGTAATATTAATTACAAAAGAATCATAAAAAGTAGTCAAGATCCGTTTAGAAGTCAATACATTTGACAGTATGACATCAGATATAAAAACAAAAAAAATGCATTGATCGAAATCAATACACGATGCCGAAGTGTGAGATAAGCCCAAGCTGAGATATCTCACGAAGGAAGGCTTTACAGGAGATCAGGACCTCTGATAACGGAACCCCTGCGGTCTACGCTTTGACGTTTGACGACCAGAGACGTATTTAGAACAATAGCTCATCTATTTATTCTTACTAAATTAAATTAAATAATAATTTTAGCAATGTATGTGTATAAAATCATAATTATAAATACTAAAGTAGTATTTGTCACATCAAAAAAACTGAAAACTCTCATTTAATATAAACCAAGCACTATAATGCATTACCTAAACTCACTATATTGTTAGCCATGATATACGACCGTTGTTATTCCTCTTCAAATATAATATGTTACGTCCTTTTATCGCAGCATATTAATACCACATGTTGCCTCCACGAGTCCTCGTTGTTGGCACTCAGTCTACTTGTAGTATACCAACTACGTAAATCAGCCAAATAAATCCTGAATGATCATGATGGAATTCAACGATTTCCCGGTATAACGACATTCAGATAATTTGAAGAGAAGACATGCTTGGTTGAAATATTTTTCAGGCATTTTCATCATACGGCCAAGTTAAGTCCTAGTAGATATAGATAGGATGCATGGTCCGTTACCATATTATTGTATGTATAGTTATAATAAATTCACTCAAAAAACATTATAATTTATACGTCAAATTGCAATCTACTTTTGTCAAATGCAGATTGATATGTTATGTAAAAAATCCAAGTTTTTCAAAATAATAAGGAGTAAAAAATATTTGAGTTTTACAGTAAATAGCCATTTATAGAACTAAACAAAATATTTTCTCCATTAATTTTTGTCAATATAAATAGTGATGGACTTGAGTGGGCTTGAAAGAACTTACACAAATCCCTTATACAATTTAAAAAACAAAAATAGATCAAATAAGCTTTTTATTGTTATGTTGTATGTAGATGCTTTAAAAGTCTTTTTGTATTTTTTCTTGTAGAATACATTTATTTGTATTGAGTATATAATGAAAAAGACTAAATCGATTTTTTTAAATCTAAATTGCAACAATGCTCAGAAATGTAGATATTTGATATAAACTGCTTCCAGATGTTGTCATAATATTTTTTTGTACATAAATCATTCAACAATTGTTTTTCTTGCATTGTTAATATTTTCCTATTAGTATACATTTTCACGGTTTCCGCGAAGTATGTATTGCTTAGTACCATTATTTACTGAGCAGAACTTCAATTTTAACCTTTTCTGTGCCAGACATAATGTCACATACCGAAACAAAAATAGAACCTTAATATTTCTTTTTATAGTATTTCGAATGTTTCTTTATCATACATAGCATCTGGCACTTAATGGATTAATCCAGTTTTCATGAACAATGTGCATTTTAAATGTATTAATTATGATTAAATACGATTAATAATAAAATTACATTCCCCAGAATACCACAAACTGATGGTTTTTTAAATTAATAATGCCTCTTGTTCACTTATTGGTAGCACATTAGTGAATCTAAACCTCATTTAAAAATATCAAATATGCAAAGCATGGTAGCATAGGATTGTACTGTTATATAAACTAATAATTAATCTAAAATATAATAATGATAAAAATATTTGAGTATTAACATAAAATATTATAATATTTCACTTCTTAAAATCGAAGAAAACCATTTTTTAAAAACTTTCTGTTCACAACGATATTTCTCTGTAGATAAAAAATTGTTACTATTTATATGCTATAAAATGATGTTGTTTAAAAACAATACGTAATATTTATTAAATGGATGACTAATTTTTAATTATGGGCCAAATATTTACTAGCTCTGGGTCTGTACATATTTGCGGGTGCACAATGCGAGGCCAGAACTTCAAACGGAGGATGGACGTCATTTGGACAATGGTTGTCAAGTCTCGGAGGCTAATAAAGATATTTTACATCGCTCAGGTGACGGATTGATCAATATAATCGAAAGCGATCGGAATTTATAAACGATTTAAGTTATAAACTTTTTCCCAATAAAAAATATTACAACTTATTTACTTAATTATTCAAAGCGGGTAACTTAGACGTTTAAATTATAATTTCATTATTCAAAAGAAATTTTAATTTTTTAAGATCGATGAAATATTTCGGCAATGTGATACACAAGTGCTTCATCTGCTACCTTAGCATTCTGAATTAAGCCCGATTAAAGTATCTGGGGAAGTTATTTTCCTTCACATTGCGTAAGAAAGACTGCGACACGAATAATGACGGTGATAAATGGATGATTACTTCAAATTGATACAAAAATGTGGTCTGAAATTATAATATGGGAACAGAATTCACAATTGATTTGGGTGAGAACAGCAACTCAGAATATTCATCTGATCATTTATCTAGATACGATTCAGAATAAAAACATGTCAATAAACATACGTAATGAATTATTTTATTTTTGATTCAATAAAAAATAATGCATAAAGTTTCGTTATATACAATTAGTATTGTGCTTGCCTGTACTTCTCAACTCCACACATAAATACTGTGTCTGTGTAAACTTAACGCACACATAGGGCCGCGCGCATAGATAAATACATAATACTATTCTATAATATAGTTCCTATAGTCAGTTTTAGTACGAGTCATCTTGGTAGTACGACACAAGTTATTATAAACTTACGGATTTGAAAGCATTCTATTGTATTGCTAATCATTTTAGGAAATAACAAAACATTTATAACTAATCGCCCCAACTAAAACCATTATAAAAGAGAGTCAGTAAAATTAAATTGAAAGAAAACGCAATGTAAGTAACTTCAATATGGCTGTTAAGTTAAAGAATTAATTCACTAATAGTGCAGGTTGCAAAGCTGTGACATTCTTTTGCCAAGAGTCTATTTAATAAATTTAAAGATCATTGATATCGATGGACGTATAACACTAACACCTTTTGTATGAATCAAATCAAAGATACACCGCCAAATTCTTTAGTACTAACATACAGATTTTATAACTCGCTATAAGAAAAAAACAAAGTAAGACATTTCGGAATATGTCTGATTGCCACTGTATTCAGTAGGAACTTTCGGAATTACAAGAGATACAGGTTTACGGGTGTATTACCATTATCTCGAATCTAAATTTGCAATGTCATCCAGACGGCGGAGTGTGATAATTATTTTATTTTCTGCTATCATCGATGACCCTGGTATGAACGTTGACTTTTGTCGTAACCTTTTCAAGATACTCGTAGATATTAAAATTACGAACTGCCAGAGGCAATTTGTTTTTGAACTTTTAAACGTCTATTCACGAATGAGGCCAGAAGTTCAAAGTTGAGTTATGAATTGAAAATTGGCAATGAACCGAGTGAGTAAAAGTGTTTCCTTCATTAAAAGTTTGTAATTTTATTTATTTTATAGTTGTTTATTAATTACATATATTATTTATTAAATATGAAAAGTTAGATGCAGATTAAGATCCTTAGGTGCCCTAAGCACTAACTAACTTTGTTGCCCCCATACACTTTTAATTCAAAATTTTCTGACATTAAAATTTCGGTAAGACTTGTCAAATGGCCCATTGTAGAGTTGACAGATACTGGGCCCACAATCAATCCGATAAGCCACATCATCAGCAGAGAAATCTGGATCATAAGCTATAGTGTGATTTCATTAATCTTTTACAACAGAATAATTTTACAGCCATCGCCATGGTCCACCAAACATTGATTTTTAGTAATTATTTGAGCTTCAAAATGTATTGCAAAGTCATTCAAATCAATATTTGCAGATAAATTCGGCTATGAAAATTTTCTGTGGTGTCCCCCTTTGCTTAAGGGTTAATCTAGCACTGTGTGAACAGTTAACGTTTTGTGACGGAAGCAGCCGATTTTTGAGAAGGCCAGAAAATTTTGATTAAAATCTGTAGAATATATCATTTTGCGAGAGTAAATGTGACAAAATTTAGTGTTCAATATTAATGATTTGAATACTTACTTAATGCAATTACGTATTCAAATGCATTGTAATATATAAAAATGGTAGTAAGAATATTAATACTCGTTACGATTTTTATTGATTTATCGAGAGTTATGCATAGTAAATAGTTAAATATCCATAGACGTAACAGACTAATGATAGTTCGTAATTGTATACGACTCTTCTATTCTAAACATAATAAAAAGTAACTGCCGTATTCATCCGAATTTTCAGCTAACAATAAGATTTATAAAAAAAAAAAACGAAAATAGCAGAAAGTTTGACGAAGCAGAACGGTTAATTTCGCAATACTGAAAGTAATTATATCGTACCGTTTAAAAAGTTTAACCTAACCTAATCCAATTGTCGAAATTTTGAATGTTGTTCTGGCGCAGTTTTTTCGGGTAACTTCACTGGTTTGCCAGACATTTTTCACTTGTGAAAAAATGCGTTTCATTAAGATTCCGACCGCTTTCAAAATACATATACGAAAACGACCAGATGTTTTTGTCGAGCGAGTACATAATTTATAAGTTTCATACATGTAATAATTTTTCAATATAAAATAAAAGTTATTTAGAATAATATGTAGAACTGACCATCGATGTATGTATGTATCTGATGGATAAATTACATTATTTTTCTATACACCTTGATCTGACCAAAAACAAAATCGAAAATAAAAATCTTGAGTTCTCTCCAGTTGTTTATTTATAACTGCAAAGGAATGTCACAAAAAGGAACAAGTGTTAAAAATGACTTGCATTTTAATACATGAATGTCGTATGTATGCATTTCGTTTGAGATGTTGGATGTTTTATAGAACGATTTTTAGACATTTGAATCATCATCGGTCGAGAAAAACAAAAGCTGCAGTCATATTTGCTTTAAGACATTAGTCAGGATTTTTATGTTATTAAATATGGTGAAAGTATATGGAATTAGAATGAGTCATCACTATATGACTCACAGATACAACAAGTCAGAGTTGTTTGTTTGAGACATTATTTCTCAACTCAACTGAGTTATATAGAAATTTGCTTTTTTATAACAGGCGATACAGACAGGCGTAGAAAGTACAGTGTGATAAGTAAAAGGCAAAATTACTTACCCAGACCCATTTGACAAAATATGGCTTCAGCTTCCATGACGGGGCGCGGTTCAGGAACACTCGCGGCCGCCTCTGCCACCTTGGCTGCAGCATGTTGTGCGGTAGCTGTGGGCGTCGGTGAAGCGGGTACCGGCTCCTTGTAAGTAGGAACCTCCACCGGTGACGGAGTTCGCGGAGGAGCAGATGCAGGAATCAGCACTGGAGCCACCGCGGGCTTTGTGAATACGGGTGACGGAGGCGACGGGGGCGTCGCAGGCAGAGCCTTTTCCGGAGCCGAAAACGTGTCAACGACGTCCGGAAGAGACTCCTCGCTGGGCGCAGGACTCAGCTCTTCCTTGCTGTCTGTGAAGAGGGGATCTTCGGGCGGAGGAGCAGGAGGAGAGGGAGCGATCCTCGACGGCGCTACTTCTACCTCTTCGCGCTCGGTGTCCAGAAAAGCCTGTGCGGCTCGGACTCCTCGGGCCTCGCCTGCCGCGTCTTCGTCAATCAGCCGTGAGAGCCCGTGCGCGGCCGCGACTGACGGAAGACCGAACATAGCGTCTTCCTGATCTACTGCTCCAGCGTGCATCCTCGCTTTCTCTGTATCTCCCGCTGGCGAAGAGTCACGATCGAGATGTTCGAAGTCGTCTAGTGAATCCTGCTCCCTTTTGATGTTACGGACGTCTCCTGTTTGGGAGTGGCCGGAATCTGCGTTGAGGGGTAGATTTTCTTTTATAGTCACTTTTTCAGTATTCGCATCATCTTCATAGAATTCCATTGTGCAACTGTGTTTAGAATTTATGCCGGCGTTTGAATACGTGTGCGATACACTTTATATGTCAACCTCCGTGGATAAACGTCACTTGCGAAAGAAAATGCACTCAACCAGCGAGTTTGACGGTTCTCAAGTTCGTGCGCACTGCGCACAGCTGCCTTTCCCGATTGGGTATTTTTTGTTTCATCTTTTGCTCCCCTCTTGTTTCTATTCAAATTTATGATTCATTCGAGATTGCGACCATGAAAATATTGCAATCAAATAAAAAAATGGCTCCTAAAAACTAGACGAGTATCAAATAATAAATAACTGTCTATTTTTGAGGCAACGTTATAGAATAATAATAATTATATTTGAATTTGTTAATATGAGATGTTTGATTATTCATTTTTCTTTTTTGTACAGTTGCCATTAGTAACCAGTGCTACCATTTAAAACTACATATTTCACCTTAAACGATTTTCATTGTTTTCATAATTAAATATAATGAAAAACAACTATTAAAATATTGAAATGAAAATTCATGTATATTGTACTTTATAATCTACAATGCTTTTAATACTATTATACTTTCTTCAAATCGTATATTGTTTAAAAAACATTTTGTTTCAGAACGATGTATAAAAAACAATTTATTTGCTTCAAAATATACAGCTTGTTTATAGTTATTATTAAAAAGAAAATTTTTAACGTCCGACAGTATTTACCTACCGACTGATCTAATCCTGTCTATGGTTTAATTATGTCTGTGCTCATCAGATGTCAGCCGATAACTTAAGTGGATTGTTTGTGTAGCGGGTGGAATACAATTGTACTGAATTGACTTATTAAATTCACAGCATGGCGCAGCACGTGAGTGATACTAATAATTACCATTACAAAGTGATATATTCATTTAGAAATTGTTGGCTCAAGATTTCACCTACAAACTGAAATCAGACAATGATACATGATATATTTGGGGCCAAATTTTCTTTTTTTAATTGGTGACCTTTCATATTTCAATATAGTATTTGAATTTTATAGTCTTATGATTTATGTATTTTAAACCTTAAAGATTCAACACTTTGAGTTCTCTGTTAGTTAGATTCTTGTAGAATACAATATAATAATGTCATCAGTATTTTTTTTTTCTTAGTGTGATTCTAATTATTTTACCACACCGTGCCTATGATTTTTGAAGGTGACTCGGTGGACTGTATTTATTTTTGAATTTTAGAATGCAGGAAGGAATTACGGCGGTGGTGGAAAATGTGTAGCACGCATTGATTGGAAAAATTTTGACACATCTAAAGAGTCCTTTGAAGAATGCTCCTTCATCACCGCCTGCTTGACCCACTTAGGATTTTACATTTTGATGATTTTGGGATTCATCAATCAAGCATTCTTTACTCCTAAAGTAGCCACGGAATTCAATCGAGAGGTATTCATAAATGCTTATATATATAATAGATTACATATATTCAAAGTTTTTCTGATGATTTACATAGTAATTCAGATGATAGTGTTTTCACGTCTAAATTATTTGATTGTAGGTTTCGGCTGTGGATTTAATAGCTTGTTTAAGATTCACAGGTTTTTTTTTCATATGTATTTGAATACAAATTCCTATCAGCTGGTTAGTTTTATAGTATGAAATAAATCTCAACTTACGTTACCGACTTCTCAGGCCTCCAATACTAGCCAGAGTGAAAGAATTGTTATTTATATAGATTTCTTGTATTTTTTCAATTACAATGAACTTTGATGCTCAAGAGGAAATTAGATAGTTTATAAATATTCATCTCCAATTTCAATATTTGAAATATTTAAATGATTGAAGCGATTTACTAAATAACACTTGAGTTTGTCATATGACCTTGATTGTTGTCCCTGTTTGCTTCGTCGATCACACTCTTTTAATACTCTTGTTTATGAAGGTGTCAACCTAGTCAGGCAAGTGTCCACTTCTACTGGGAATTGTTTTTCAACGATAAAGGTTATTGATAGCCGTTTAATTTCCTTGTATTTGGTATACATGTTTTCATATTTAACAATTAACCCTTTGATGAGTATCGCCGTACATGTATGGTCAGATGCCTTATCGCCTTATTCATACGTTTATCTTCTATTTTCAAAACTTCATATATCTATCAATGATACGTGTCATAACAAATATATCATATATTTTTAGGATAGAAAAAAACGTAAACATTACGAAAAAATAAGGTAATAAAAAAAAAGTTGAAAAAGCATGAAGAATTTTTTTATGCTCAACCTAGAATCATTATGAATATTGTAAATTAACCAAAGATACCCTGTTCACAGAAACATATAAATGTCAGATAAATCAGTCCCATTAGTTTACAATTTGTTACAGGAATGTTCTTTTTATAATGAATTATAATGAAATGAAAACAGACACATTAGCTAATTATATGAACACTCAAGAACTAGTTTGGATTAAATTAAAACAAAATTGCGATATGTAAATGTTACTCGCTCCCAGGGTTTGCTTGCAAAAAAATTAACTCACTAATCAAAAGGTTAATCCGTGACAAACTGTAATTATAAACCTAAGTATACTACACCTGTACAGTGGAAGGTTGGTAAATTGAATATTATGAGAGTTTTGATTGATTAGAATATACTCAGCAAAAAGATTAGTGAATTGGGATATAGTTTTACCTGAAATAAAAATAATGTTACTGATGAAATGAATAAATTGATGAATTTGTCCGTGTGTATAAATGATAAGTCAGTACAATTATTATGCCCACAAAGTAGGTATTTGACGACCAGATAGGCCTACAAATAAAGTATTTGTATATTCTCGATGCCTATAGAAAAAGTCAAATCATCATATAGTTGTCAGTTGATTAG
>JAPMAE010002863.1:5145-16307 GCA_036584705.1 Rhyacophila sp. 25_7 | reverse complement strand
TTGGAATTTGCCACAAATTTGTTGAAGTGGAATAAGTTCACTTTGAAAATACACCTCTCATATCTTCAATATAGCAATAAAGCTTTTGTAATTATTTCAAAGCCTTCGCCTTGCGCAGAATCGATGAATTCTAAAATTAAGCATGTACTCGTATATATGAGTACGTTTCGGTCATCGACATCGTAAATTAAATTGTATAATCGTTTATCTCTACGATGAGATCCTTCGTAGAAAGCCATTATATAAAATAACACAGTGCTTATGCTTATTTATAATTTAAAGACTGGACAAGTTATAAAATTATAAATAAATCTGTGAAAATGAGTACAAAGACTGTGTTATTATTTGAGTTTAAATATATCATTTTATTTGTAAAATACGTAAAGAATTTACTAATACAGTATAAAATACGTATCAAATAGCGGCCTCATTGTCACTAGCTGAATATGTTTCAATAATAAATTACACAACTAAAAACGTGTATATATATATTAAAGAATTGAAAAATATCCTTCACTGTCGAATAGTGAAACATAATGCTGTTTATTTATCTATATATAATTTTATCTCGATATAATATAAATTGAACTCTAACATCAATAAATATGATACGAATATGTCCATAGAGTTGTTTTTGCAAACTTTTTGACTAACTTTGCTACGTCTAATACATTGCAGTATCTTTTAAGTAGTTCGGATATTTGAAGACGTTTCAGCCTGCAATGGCATCAAATGAAGTGCAAATATTGAAAATTTGCCAACAGTGATTATTCGTATCAAAAAACTATATTAAGTTCTTCACATAAATAACTTTATTCATTATAAAAAACGATGAATTCTTATATTGTATTTTTTTATATAATCATCGTTTAATATAATTATACATGTACTCGTACATATATAAACATCTGTTATATTGTATAATATTCAATTTTGAGGATGATTTTATTAATGTGGCGTGAAAGATAAACTCGAGGCTTTTAATTTAAGCTGTAAACTCTTAAAATGATCCAATAATCAAATATTAAAATATTACTCTGTAAAACATATAAAATTATTTTAAATAATAATGGTCATTAACCTATTCAGGAGTGAGTTTTTTAATTACGGTTGCATAATTGGGTGACAGTTTTCTTATTAACCTAGCTTTAAATTTTATAAAATGTATGCAGTATTATTCTTGTATAATGTTTATTTGATGTATAAGTAATATATATACGAGTATTTAATTGCTTAGTCCTTGGCATACATATACGTTTATACTTCTTCAAAGCAAATTTTGAGCGGACGCAGATGCGCGTCCATACTCCTGGAGAGGTTAATATGTTTTATATTTAAATTGTTCCACTTTATTCAGGATTGAGACGATAAAATTATTTTATTTTCTTTATCCAAAATCTAAAGCTGGTGATTTTTTAAAAATCTAAATACCGGTTTCTTTATTAATAATTAAATATTTACCCGAATTAAATACTGAAAAATAGAAATACTATTTCAAACTAATATATAATCAATACGTTTTGTTATAATTTCGCTAAATGTATATTGAACCTTTCCTGTGCTAGATATAATGTCACAGCCTGCAATTGTGAATTTTTAACCAAAAACAGATCCTTATGGTATATATTTTTTAAACATATTGAATGTTTCTTTATCATGACTTAGTGTTAATGATTATGTTATAGTCAAATATCTGTATTTTTATATTTAAAAGCAAGCAAAATATTCATTTTTGTCTAGCAAACTACGTCTTAAGTTGTACGCTTTCAGCACTTAATTGGTTAACATTCATAAGAGATGTAGCATTTCAATGCAAAGTGTAAATATAAGAATATGAAATAAAAAATGAGGAAAATGTATTATATGTAATAAATGCTCACCCGGGTATCGATCCCGAGTTGGACACCGCGCCCGCGTCCAAACTGCACCGGCTGGCTCGGTCCGGCTGGCTGCAGCAGCTAGGTCTACTTCCCCTGCTGTCCGCTTCACCGATACCTTGCGCCTTCAGTTGGTGACCAAATGATGCAAGGTCCTCTCTAAATGTATCACTACCGGGTGTGTTTCCACCCGTTCCTCCACCAACACCTGTACCCTCCTCACCATCAGTTCCGGCTCCTTCTTCTCCACCGCCGGCCATTCCTTCGGCGTTTCTCTCCAGAGGAGCAGCCTCTTCGTCTTCATTGTAAATTTTGAAATAAGCCACCGTCAAATATATTACCGACACTATGAATGAAGGTATCGGAATGGCCATGGCATATACCAAGTTCAAGGTGTTTTGCCACATATCTAGGTCGGAGATCACCAGTCCGGGATCCACCTTGCTGTAATAACACGAAAAATTGGTCCCGACCGCTTTATATTTCCCGAGAAAGATGGTGCAATTGAGGATGGGCGGGTAGCCACAGCCCTTAACGTTGGGAAAGAGCTTCGCGTAAGTGAAGAACCACTCGGAGTTGTTTCCCATGAGACCCGTCGGCGGTGGGCCCTCGGGGTAGTCGGGCGGCGCCTGCGGAATTTCATTGTCCTCGTAAACGGCGACATCCGTTTCTGGAGAAGGTTCACCATAGTCATACTCTCGTATCGCGCGTGACGACCTAACTAATGGTGGCGGCAGAGGACCGCTTCCCGGCGCTCTTTTATAATGCACTCTGATCTGTAAGCAGTCATATAAGTCTTTCGTGCAACCTTCTTTGCACGACGCCCAAGTGCAGTTAGACGCTCCTTCTCTGTGGAGGGTTTCAACCGTGACGCACTGCGCCGGAACGGTGTCGAACTGCATGAATATAGTCGTGAAGGCAGGATCGATCACGAACGGAACGAGAAAGAGGAACGCAAACAGACTGAACGTGCCGAGTAAGATGAATGTGGCAGTCGTGTAGAAGAGCAGCTTCTCGAGGAAGGTCTGTGGGATCGCCTCCTCGTCGGCCATTATGGCGCGCGACCTTCAGCGGCCATGGCCGGCGGCAGCCGCGCGGCCGCGCCTACCGCATCTCGCCCTATAAATTACATTTTAAATATCAACCTAACTAATTAAACGCTATTTCTATTCATATTAAGAGTTACTAGGGCATAAAATGTACGACCAATAATGACTGCTAGTATTGTACAAAAACTGTTTATAGAAGGCTTCACAGTGAACGGAAGATAATTTAGTTGATCATACGTCAACTTTCTAAAACATTTTACGTTAATAGTTTTGTATATGAATATCATAGATCCGTTTATTTAAAAAGCAACTAATTGATTGAACTTAAAATTGTAACATGTATTGCTTACTTTAAGAATTCAAATAAATGACATTCAAATCAAACAATTAGCTTGATAATCAATCGCGAAACTTTTCATACAAAGTAATAGATAACTCAATAATATTGTTAAATTATTATTGATTTCTTCGATAGACAAAAAATACTCATATTACGTATTAAGCGTGGTTTTGTCTATACGTAACCATCGGTATCCTAAATTAATTACAAATGAATACATACGTGTACAGCCTTTCAACATGAAAGACATTCGCACTTCTAATGTGGATAGTATTTTAGAATTATTTTTTTATTAATATATTATCCTATTTGTATATTATTGTATAAAAAAATCATTCTGCAAGCAATATTCTATAAATAAAATTGAGCTCAGGTATAAAGTAGTTCAAGTAGGGATCGTAAAAGTAGATTATTTATGGTGCTATTATTACCGCAAGGAGTGATTTGAGAAAGCGAGCGCTATCACAAAAACATTGACATATCGAAGGCACTGATGTAATCAGACTACAATAGAAAATATCTTCCGATTAAATAAATAAGATTTCCATAGCGGTCTGCACAATATACTGCGGAAAGAATCTTTGACATTATCCGTACACACTCTTATCGAGATTCAGTTCACAATAGGCAGATGCCTTATATCATTAAAAATCAATATATTGAACCTAAAAATGAAACTTTTGGGGGATACTTAGATTCTAGTGTACATAATTAATCATTTTGTTATAATTTTCTCATACATTCAAAAGAAGCAAGATTTTTATATTATAATATACTAACAAGATTGATTGAGGGTGCTTGATAGTGGTTATTTGATATTTAAATTAAAAAAAAATAGTGTCTTATTACCATAAATATTTTCTTAAGCGGTGTATCACTGTAAAAACCTAAAAATTATTGAATCCTAGAATTTCAACTACAATAAAATGATTAATCTCTAATATAAACTATTAACCCCTTTAACTTTGGACAATCTAACCTAACCTAACCGAAACTAATTAAGATAATATTTTTTTTAAATATATCCGTTTCGTAACGATGCAATTTGATCTTTTGGAAAATTACATTGACAGATTTTTTGAAGAGCAATTCCTATTTTTCTTTGAACTATATTCGCTCTGTAACCGGCCATATTGACCGGCAATGTAAATATTGTTAATGACAGTTTTTTTTACGAGTGTCAATTGGCAATAACTAACTGAAATGTTTAAAATTCAAATTTAAAAAACTGTGCATTTTTTGCGTAACGACCATCTGATTGACAGACTGCATTGTCTACTGACCTATCAACGATAGTATACTAAACATTGTATTATTTATTTAAAAAAATAATAAACCAAATTATCTTTAAGATCACAAAAAGGTTTTAAAATTCAATAAACGAATGCTACTTTTTATAATGCTAAAATAATAATAATAATCGGTGTGCTCGATTATTTGCCATATGGTAAATGCAAAGATT
This sequence comes from Rhyacophila sp. 25_7, assembly GCA_036584705.1. NCBI lineage: Eukaryota > Metazoa > Arthropoda > Insecta > Trichoptera > Rhyacophilidae > Rhyacophila > Rhyacophila sp. 25_7. Next base: position 11,579 of record JAPMAE010002863.1, on the reverse strand, counting down.
ATACTTATTTTTGGGCCATAAGAAAATGTATTGATAAATTAAAATTTTAGTAGTATTATTATATAATCAAAATAATTTTCGTAAGTTATACTAGTAAAATTTTTGGAAACATTACAACAAAGAAATAAATTCTGTTTTCCCGGTATTCATAGTTCTATCCTATACTTACTAAAATCATATTTATAGAAACTCGTCTTTATAAAATAAATTTGTGAATCTTGTGAGATTGGCATAGTAACATATAATTGTAACAGTTCTCCATTGGAATATTGATCATAATACGAGTATGTTCGTACACTCGTATGCTTCCTAGCACACTCTTGTACAATTGTGGGCCACAAGTTGTTCCGCATCGACTATGCGCCAACGCTTATCCTATAAAAGCTTGCCAAGCTATTCCGGAAATCCAGAGGCATTCAACCTCCGATTAACATCGATAACAAACAAAAATAATGGTTTATAAGTAGCCATACATTACCTTTTGCTTCCAATATATTAATAAGAATCATAAATATGTACAGAAAAGAATTGTTTATGTATTGAATCTGATGATAATATGTATCGCATTCTCGCCTTAGGCTGTACATTTGGAGTTTACCTAATTTGGACTAGTATTAATTGTTTATTCGATTCATATTTGAGTTACTTTATATATTCGCATATAACAAAGGTATAGAATAATACTCAATTTATTTACAAATTAAAAAATATTTGAAAAATTACATTGAATATTTTTTTTGAAACTTTCAAACATCTCCGAAAACCGTTTTGCTTTTCACATTTTTGTCATATCTAGTATAGGATAGTACTTATATAACAGTTTTGACAGCGATAGAATATATAAAAAAAGCTTTCGACGTAGATCAGTAGAATGCTGATTCATTATAATTCAAAGTATCATTTGCAAACACAGCGCATTCTAATATACATAAATTTAAATGGCATTTGTGAATAAATATAATACACTTTCAAAAAAATCTTAAAACGCAAAATAAAGTTTGGCTTAATAAAACAATAACAATTATATAAATTGAAATGATAATCTAGTTTTGTATACTAATTTCAACAAAATTTATATATTTTTGAAATAATAAATGGTTTAATCTGTTTTTAAATTCTTGTCCGATTAAATTTATTTTGTACAAAAAATATTAAGAAAACTGGTTGACAGTGATTTTTTAATTATAAACTCGACCATTTCCAATTATATTCTGGCCTCAAATGAAAATAAAGTTTTTTTTTCGAATACGGTATCAAACCCATAATCATTGTTTTGATTTCTATTTAGTGTAACTAAAGAAGCTGTGCAGTTTAATATATATTTTTTAATACCCATAACATTTGGAATCCAACGTATTTAAGAATAGTTATCAAACTGTGAATCATGATTTGTTAAATAGCCGGATCTACATAACAAATAAATCTTGACAGTCATATAAAAAACTGTATATGGTTATAAATAGAGAACATCAATATAAAAGAAGCTGAAGATATTTCGCGAAAAGTCTGCCAAAACAATTCGACGCTTGCCAAAAAATGTTTTAGGCCCAAAGAGATTTGCGCCAAGCGAGCTTTATCGAAAGCAGAGCTACCCATATACACTGATCAAAAGCCATATTAAACTCGCACAAATCGTAACCATCTTGGATAGGACTAACGAAAGTTTCAAGTATTTTTTTTACAAAATCAAACATAAAAAAGTGTTTTCTATTGTTGCGAGATTCTATAAAATATATAACTCATTAAAAGGTGTCACGGAAAAACTTTGTGATAATAAAATAACACGTTGTCTTTTTACTGAATTTTAGTATTAATATACCCCAAAACTCCCGTTTGATAAAGTAAAACTATAATTGAGTCTAAAACGAATAAACACGAATCACGTCTACCGTATTAAAAATAATAATATTCCGAGTACAGCACGCCAAGTCGTACTTATTTCATACAGCATTATGTAACGAAAACTATACAGAGAGTAAGAATTTCGAACAATAGAACTGAAAACTTACCATAATAATATTTTATGCGCAATACATTGAATACTCGAACACACGACTATTAGAATCATTTTATATGTAAATTTTATGAGTATTCTATAAATAATCCGTGTAAAATATATTTTTGTATAATATGTGTAAAGCTACGACATAATATCAATGATATAAACTATAAATTAGTAATTATTACTTTTTTATAATATGCCGCGACTTAGAGTGAAAACGATAATTAATGAAAAATATCAAAGGTTATTAAGAAAGTAGTATTTAAAAAACTACTGGTTTCATTTTGATCTGGATACTTTTGGATTTTCAACCGAATTCACTGTTTCCTGGGCAACAGAGAGTGATTGTTGTTAATTTTCATAGCTGGTAAAAGCTCACACATTTCCATATTTATTTAATGCCGGAACATAAACCTCATAAATCAATTATGAAAATTATTAAATATTTAGATACTTTTCACGCAATAAAAATGTAAACGCTGGTTTTAGGGGAGAGATACGCGTAGTTGAAAAAATATTCATTAAATGTATGTTATTCTTTTTCACATGATAATTTTATTTAATTAAGTCAATTTTCATTGTTGTAATTTTTCGGTAAAGAGTCATTATATTTAAATAACTTAATTTGTTTCAGGTATATCTTTTTGCGCAATATAGGAAGGCAATGATATAATCATTTCTAATAAAACTGTTAAGAAAGAAAATTTTGAAAAATGGCATTATTCATTAAACATGTTAATAAAATATTCTTAGTATGTCGTGTATTCATATGAAAATATGTATTACAACAAGAGTTATATAAAAATACAGTTGTAGAACATTGAATAAATTCTACTGCCAAAGTAAATATTGTCCAAAAATAATTAATTGTGTGGTAGTACACATAATAAAAAAAGAAAAATCGATAATTTAAAACGTAATAAAATAATCAAGCAACAACGGTGGTTAAAAATATTGTATTAATAGAATAAGTTGGTCACTTTTAATGGGTCAGTGAACATATTGTTTGGATGAGAGTCAGAGGGTAGCTGATAATAAAAATTTTCAAATGCTTGCTCATCTGTATTTTTTGATCTAGAGATGAATCTAAAATGGTTGAGCTAACAATTAATACTCTTAAAATAAACGAACTGTGAATATAATATGTTACCCATCGGAGCGGATATGAAGATAAACAAGTAGACACGACAACTTTCAGTAAAACAAAATAATGCTATCCAAATCCCTTTAGTATTTTTTAAATATCGATGATTTTGCTTCAAACATTAAAAGTGTTATTATTATAGTTATATTCTCAAACAAGAAAGTTTTTCTTAGACATTGTAAAATTTTTAACTGCTTAGCAAATCCATTTTATAGAAACACCACGTGCAAGAAAATAGTTTGCATACCATTTTTTGATTCAATATGTAATTTAAAAATAAATATTACTGTACGTTATGACCACAAAGAGTTAACAGAAATCAGTTAATTTGACACAACTTCATTGTCTGTTTACTGACAAGTTTCCAATTACTTGATTTCCATTCGTCAAAATATTAAAAAAGTAATGAATTTGTTAGAACAGTCCGATGGTACTAGAAACAATGTTGAAAATTGAATGGTCGATAAGTTTCCAAGGCAGTCGTAGAAAATCAATGAAAATTGATTATTCAAGCAGCACCATTTCCGAGTCGGCGGGTTAATTTTTCTTTCGCTGTGAGTTTTTCCAAGAACTACTTACTTCAGTTACCGTTATGGTTATTATGGTTGTGAAAATTTGTTTTCCTACGTACGCCAGGCTAGAGGTCTAATGAAAATTGACGGTAAACATAAGTGATATTAAAGTCTGCCGGTTAACTCATTAAGTGATTAATATACTTGACAAAATGTGGGTTCTAAATTATCTTTTATTTGTGGATACATACATACATATAGGTATTCTTATTATTATTTGACAGTTTAAATTCATAAAGCTAATCAGCTTTTTTTAAGATTAAAAATTCATAACTGACACAAAACCCTTACATTTGACAATTTAAACAGTTAGATAAAATCAAGCCAAATTGTTTCCTATTAAAAAAAGTCTAAATGTTTATTTTTTATCATTATTCTATAAATATTGATAAATTAATCAAAACATTTTATCCTAATTGGTTGCTCTAGTAATTAATAACTATACCCCGTAAAATATCAGTACAGATAATCTTTCCACTCCGTTCAAGAGCAAATATGATTAAAAAAGTAAACAGAATAGGGTAACGATCAATAATATTGATGTATTTGAACATTTTAACATATTGTAAAACCAATTATGTATTTTACAGAAAAAAAATATTTAAAAATTGTATTTAGATTTCCTTGGCACCTATTGTTGTACGAGTATCTCGAAATTTGTCTCAAATATAATTAGGAGTATATTGATGATTTGTATCATTTTAATTTAGATTATTTGATTATATTATATATGTTTAGATTAGTAGTGTTACTATTACTTTTGGCATATATCAACAATACTTTACTGAAAGTATTAGTAAAAATTATTTGCCATGTGGCCAACAATGGAAAATAACTGCGCAAATGTGGTAGCCTTTCCTATCACTTGAAGTAATATTTAGATAATGAAATAATATTTTCACATATTCTAGCCAGTTTTACATTAAACTCAGTGAAACCATCACGGAGATATTCCAGCTAGTAAACTGTTTTGCACTTCAAAATAATTCGGGTATCATACGCGTACATACCCACTGTTTGTTTTCACCTTGCTCATATGCATGCAATAGAGTTCTGCTTGAAATAGATATTGATCAAATACGAGACAAGCATTTATAGGTATGAATATGTACAGATAGTAAAACAATGTTTTGTACATGTCTACGAAGTAATGATTATTGCAATGACGTAAATTTAATATGTTAGTCTTATATCGACCAAAAAAACAATCAATAGCAGACGTATTTTAACTCACTTCTTATTTTGTGAAATTACTCGTTAAGCTTTCGCTCGAACATTATTTTAGTGGACACGAAATTAATAGTTTGTAATATTTATTTTGGATTGTATTTAGATAGTAAATTTCGATATTGAACTCAATCTGTGACAAATATTATTTGCTATGCAACACGCTATTTGCGCTCTTAACTGTTTTAAATTAGAATAAAACGTAAAAAATATATTTTTTATATAGTCGAATTATTGTATTACTTGTCGCCTACTGAGTTTTTAAATAATTGAGTTTAAAAACAACTTATATTTGATGAATGACTAAAAAATGTTTTCACAATCTAATACAAACTTCACTATAACTATACTACTTACAACTTCAAGACAAAATCATATTTACTAAGTTAAATATGTTAAGCTCAAAGTTTTTCGAGATTGTATAATTCCAGTTCAGCCGTATCTACAAACGATCCGGGATTTGTCATTTAACAACAGCAAATTGAGAGAGGTTTGAACAACACAAAGACTTGCGTACACAGTTTGATAATGAAAAAAAATCTATTTATTTAAATATTCAAATCAAGTAAATAATTTCCAGTCTAAAATAAGTTTCTAATAAGCACTCTCATTGTTAAATATATATTAATTTTAACGAAAATAATCGCAAAACAATATTGTTGTTAGATTTATAAAACTTTAATCGCCTCGTATTAAATTTATATCTCGATGATCGGGTAATATTCATTTGTCATATCTGCAATACAAATATGAGCATCAACCAGCCGGTGTCTTTCCAAAATATCTTATCCTAAACCGTGAACGCGTCAACACGACCTCGTTTTGAGCTACCTTCTCAAGTTTACGTAATCTTTTTCATAGTAAGATTTGTGAATTGTTTAGATTCCAGTGCATTTTACTTAATGACACTAAAAATAATGCGGTAAAAATATAAATAACTGTTTTTTCACAGAAATAGGTATTCAAATTAATTATCGATAAAAATTCGAAGCACCACGAAAAACTCAAAGCTTTTTGTTATCGGCTATAATTTTACACTCTATTGTTACACATTTAATACCGGATTACACAAATAGAGTGTGAAGAAAAGAAAACTTTAGCGGATTTTTACACTATTGTGTTACTAATAAACGTTATTTTACGAGTGGAAAGCCATACAAATACGGTCATTCGCTTAATTAAACATACAAATTTACAACTGAATTTCACATTTTTTTAGTTAAATATATGTTTTTTTTTTACTAAATGGATTAAACAAAAAATATCGTTCGGCAACAACGGCGAAGTTTGGAAATAGCCTCCAATTGTAAAATCGTCATAAAGTATTACCGAAATAATTTTGGTATTTTCAAAGCAGTAATCTTTTTCAGTTTATAAGTTAATATGGGTATTGTATGTAAATTAAAAAAGATACTCACAATACGTCTCAAACATTTAAAACAACACGAGTGTATGTCCATTTAGTTCTAGCCAAAGAAAAAGTTACATC
>JAPMAE010002859.1:4513-16325 GCA_036584705.1 Rhyacophila sp. 25_7 | reverse complement strand
TAGCTTTAGAGAATAGTATGCTTAGTTAAGACATAATTAAGGCATTTTCAGTACAAAGCCATGTCAATTTCAACGTCTAATCTTCATTTTAGAAACGATAAGAAGCTATAGATTATTAGTTTTTTATTTTACATATAGTCAGACCGCCGCATATCCACTATTTATCTCTTTCTTTTAACAATACTCGCTCAAAAACGAAGTATATTGATCTCTATAATGTGCAGACCGACAGTTTTTTTAAAGAGTTATAATTGTTGGTTAAAAGCTCAAACAATTTGGTCCATGTCATGATTTTAAATGCAGATGAAAAATCGTGTGCAATGTTACCAGCTATGAGATTTGAACCCTAAACTCTCGGTTCGTGGTACACACGCATCACAGGTAATTGTTTTATACATAAATATATAAATGAACGATTTTTGACCAATTTTGTGCCAGAAGCGAGTTAACTCGTACAACTTAAAATGTAATTTGCTAGACAATTTTCGATGATTCTTAAATGGGAAATCGCAGAGATAGGACTATAATATGATAATTAAAAATAAAGTCATATCAAAGAAACATTCAATACGTTTAAAAGAAATAATAATATTCTATTTTTGAATAAAAATTCAAAGCTTTGCCGGGTTGTGATATTATGTTTGGTACAAAAATGGTTAAGTTAGCGATTTGAATAATAAAAACAATTAAATATAAATAAATGTATTTGAAATACATTATTAAGTCACAGCAATATGTAGGAATACGATAAATTGACCTTTTCAAAAGGAAAAAAGAAAAGCAAATCTAATTACTGTATTAAATTGTCGCCTTCATTAGACTAGTAAAGAACATGTCCTTCTAACAAGCGAAGATTGCCACTCAAATATTGTAACTGGTTACAATTTTTTTTCAAATGTTCATGCATTTAGCTTGCCCTCGTTAGGCTAGTGAATAGTGTATACGCAAGCAGGAGTTACGGGTCAAGGCCCATGCTGCTCGCAAGATTTTTCATATGTTTATTCATTTGTATTGTGGCCAGGACATGAACCCGAAACGGTTGAGCTAATAATTAACAACTGTTACCCGTAAAAAATAAATATTATGAAAATATCAAACTATGAAGATTCAATATGCTCCATCCCGGAGCGTGAATAGAATTTTAAAAAATCATTTATTTAAAAAAGGAATCCAAATGGTTGAGCTAATAATTACCGATTGTGTGTAACTCGTGAAAATATCTCCTAAAAAAATCTTCGCACTACAAACATCCCATACGTTTCATCTCAAAGCAAATATGTGTTATATAAATATATTAAATCAATATTTTGTCACTTAAATGTGTGTGAAGAAATAATTGAATGTAATGTAGACGTTAAATTTTTCAAAATTTTTAGAGATATTCATTTATAATAAATATGTTGACTATCAAGTAAAATTGATTAGATTCTTTTCGTCAAATTAAAAAATATATATTCATTTTATAACAGGATTTGGTGCTATACTTTAACAAATTATTTTTTTTTGTAAAATATAGCCAAAATATTTATATTGCGGCATTTTCATTATTCGAATTTATTTAACTAATCAATTTTCCTTTTCTCATATAAAATTTCGTAAATACGATGTTTTTAAGTCTTTCATCTTCGAATTTTGATGTTGTGTAAATATTGACACAGCCTTCGCCACAAAACATTTTACTAGAATATAATATCTCTACGTAATAATTCATGAATTCTGATATTTCAAGACAAGGAAAAATATTCGACTTTCTCTAACTTTTGTTTACTTAGTGTTTATGATAATATGATGAATATTTTTTCGGTATCTTGCATAAGCAAGTTGATTTTGTACACAAAAAATGTATTACTTAAGTTAATTGTATAAAAATACCCTTCCTGCATAAATAAACCTATGTTTTTTTTTGCAAAATCAAATTGTATTTTAAAAAAGTATTACGTGCTTTGAAGATTCAATTTACAATAAATTAAAATGAAAATATCATAAATATTAAATGAATTAAACTAGTAATGTTTTTTTATAAAAAATAGTTCAACCTATATATCCAACCAACATAAAAGAAAACGGATATACTTTTTTATTCTATTTTAATTAAGGGGTGTGGTATAGAAAGTTGGTAACCCACACTTAGATAGAATTACATTTTATTCGATGTTTTTTGTTTATTTATTAACCATTATACACTTCCTCATTCAATTTTTTTTAAATCTATAGGTGCCTGAAAAGTTATTAGTAATTATTAGAGAACTGTCTCATTATGGGTTACCAACTTTTTACACCACACTCCTCAATAATAATGGATGAATAAGTAATTAATTTTAAAAAAATGATTCTTTGAACGACAAAGTGTAAATAAATTAGTGAAATTAACTTGTTCAGGAGTATGGAGGCGCATATACGTCTGCTAAAAATTCGCTTTGAAGAAGTATGGACGTACATATACGTCGAGCAATAAGCAATATAATACTCGTATATATTATGTATGCATCACATAAACAATACACAATAACAATATTGCATACGCGTTATCCAATAGCCTAACAAAAGCGACAAAACGGGTCAGAGACCACGGATTTAAGGCCCGTGCTGGTTGCAAAGATTTTCAAATGTTTATTCATTTGCACTGTATCCGGGATATGAACTCGAAACGATTCAGCCAATAATTGACAATTATTACTTGTATAAAAATATTAAAACAATCTTTATATTGTGGAAATCCATATACTTCATTTCGGGAAGAGGATATGGTTAAAAGAAAAAAAAATGCATATACTTAATAAAATTTAAAAAATTAAAGCTACGAGTTGTCAATAAAAATACATGCACCAAATTGAGAGGTTTAATAGTGTGAGACTTGAGCGGTACCTATTTTCTTGAGTGTGTTAATAAAAAAAATAGAAATTGATAGATGTCATAGTTTTCAGAGAAGGCTTTTATTTTAGATCAGTTAAAACTATTTTCTTAGTCTAGTAAATCTTCGAACCCCATTGCGTAAGGCAGCGGTGTGAGGTATTTCTTTAGCAAATTTTTACTTTCTACTCAAGAGTCTCGGACCACCCATTCTTACAACTTGTAATAATGAATTTATTTTTATCGTCGTAGCAAATTACGGTATTATATTAATGGCGTTTAAATATGAGTATATTAGGCTATTTTTCATTAACTCTTAAATTATTTTTCATAAAGGCTATTTGAATTTTATTATTTTTACTTACTCTAATTTTTAAAACCATTAAAAATCCTGACATGTTCAGTTTTATAACATGAAATCAAAGCACTGCATATCAACTTCTAACATATTGTTTGCTATTATTTTAATTTGCGACTAATGTATTTATTTTTATATAACATTTGAAGACATTTGCATTAATATTAACCGCTTAAGTTCCAGAAGCGGGTTAATTCACACAAGTTAAAACATAGTTTGCTAAATAAATTTTAATACATTTTATGATTTTTAATATAAAAAAGCAGATTTATTACTATAATATGATCATTAAAACTAAGTCGTGCAAAAGAAATATGTTTTAGAGAACTATTATATGCTTCTATTTTTGGTTAAAAATTCACACTTGCCGGATTGTGACACTGTGTCTGCCATGGAAGAGGTTGATTGAAACTAGCTGAACAATGTTATAAGTAGACAATATATTATATATAAAACTTTAAATACATAAAAATTACTATAATTTATGGTAAAAATAATACATATACTCATATATATACGTCATTATATCCCATAAAAAAAAAATTGCATTCATAATTGTCAGTATATACAAAGTGCTTATACAGATTTAAGACGTACACGTTTTTGATACTGGTCAAATAAACTGAATCTTAGTTCAAGTCTACGTTTAAACTGCATGCCATTCATAACGATTTTTAATATTTATTGAAGAAACATTTACGTGAGAAAAACTAGTTTTTATGTCTTCTTACTTTGCATATCGACTCAGGTTTATAAAATTTTACAATTTCAATATTAAATCAATTATTGGTCAAAAATGTGTTAAATACAAGTTATTCTATTCTACTTAGCTAGATATACTAAATACTTTTGCTATGGAATTATTCTTAAAATATCTTGATAAGACGTCATTAGAATCACTCTTAAATAATACAATATAATATATACTGAAATTCACTACCTGTAAAATATTAGTAGCTCCGCATCCATTAAACAAAAAGAGAGCTTTATCAAAAACATTTTTTACGTACGCATAAATATTAAACGATTTTACCCGATCGAAAATTCAATCATTTTTCTGAGATTATTTATGAAGTTGATTGATAATTATTATTGACGTAACTCAGTAGAAGTTGAGAAACTGATTTTTTTTAGATGTTTACTTATCTTTCCGTCAATAAAATCTTCCGACAAAGCCTTATTATAATAAAATGTTTCGAAAATACTGGAGCTTTTAGTTAAAGCTCAGTGTTGGAAGCGATGCCGAATCAATACAACTTTGTGAAATTTAATTGATCATCAAAACGTGAACACGAAATATCTCCTTTCCTTAACCGTGCCTTCTTTTATCTCCCGTTCCATTATATTATATCGGGTACTTTCAAAGCAAAATAAAATAATCGAGTCGGAATAAATTACGGATATTGCCGTTCGTCGGGCAGGCGTAATGTGACGCCTTCTTCCAATAACTTCTGTGTAGCTTTCCCGGCCGGATGAATTTATCAGTGACTATTGATTTAATGGAAAAAGATATCGTACTCTAAGTTTTATTTAAAAGAATTTCGCTTATGTACAAATTTAAATATCGCAAAAGAAATGTTATCTCAACAGTATTGTAACTTATTTCATCGGATAAGTATCTTCTGGCAAGGTTTCTAATTGTAAGCGGTTTCCCAAAAATATCATCAAGTCGGTAATTTTATCTGTTCTTTGTAACTGAAAAAAAAGACAAATATTTTGACGTCTATAACAAAGTTAATTTTACAAACGTTTGTTTTACCACGTGCCATTAAATATTCGAATAAAATTGCCGTTACTGTATTTGGTTTTGTTGTTTTTTAGTGAACGATTCAAATTTCTTTAAATTTATGTTTTGTAATAACTTTATTTTACGTAACTTAAAATAGTTCCCATTTCTATTTATATAAATATTGTGTGTTGTAAAAGTAGGCTCATGATTGAAATATTGGACAGTCATAAATAATACTGTATAACACGCATAATAAAAGTCAAATGTATGCCTCCCCTTTAAATGTAGTATGCTAATGAAAATGTACATAATTCGGAAACTTCTTATTATAACTGTTATATTTTATAAATGAATTATTGAAGGTTGAATGAATTTTACCAAAACTAATTCTAATTAAATTACATACATAGTATATCAAACGTACTGTAATTATACTAAATAAAATGCGACATGCGTAATGCAAATGCATAAACTTCAACTGAAAACAAATATTAAAAACCTTTTCTATTACATCTAACAAAATATTTCAACAATATTTTTTCAAATTATCTCAGATATATTTTTTTCAGTACTAAAATTAGGAAATTTTACGATTATTGGTCCACTAAATATTCTAATAATTTTATATCATAGAGTTATACATAAGCCATTAGGTAGAAAGTGGTGATTGTCAACGTCTACATGGCATAACAAGGGGAGGGTGGATAAATTTTTATTGTTACGTTCCCTCTCAAAAAGTGAATATAACTTGATTGTAAATTTCATTCCCATTTAATGTGGAAAGTTATGTAACATTAGAGAGATAGCATAAAGGGGGATCAAGCTTAATGTCTACATGGTTATGTATAGAGAGAAGGAGGGTAAAAAACGTGAGAAGAAACGTTACGTGGCTTATGGATGACTCATGGCACTCAAACAAAGACAATTGAATATATTAAAAAGAATATAAATTAAATTCTATTGTTAAAAAATAACTTTGAAATTGTGTATAAAAATTATTTAGCATTTCTTTACGTTTTGCAAAAATCGGTCCTTTTATTCAAAAAATCTAGCGTTATAAAAAAACATTGATCACAGAAACTGCCACTTTAATATTATTCGAAATATTCGTTATATGCTATTGCCAAAAAAATCCACTGATGAGAGTATTTTTTTATAGTTCTAGGCACGTATTAATTAATATGTCGACAGACAGTGACATATAGTGAATATAATATTTTTGTTTTATATCAAGGGTCACGAAATTTTTTGAAAAAACGGGCCGACAAATATGAGAGCCGGATGAAAATCTTTGAAAGGTCGGATCCGGTCCGCGGACCGTAGTTTACTGACCGTTGTTTGTGGAGACTAGTAAATTTTATATATATTTCATTTTAATTAAATTTCAAATTTAATTTTATGCAATGAATTCATGGATATATTCTATTTATGTTTATATGTTTATATTATATATTTTTTACATTGCAAAGCCAACTTTATGTAATTAACATTAAACTTTACAGACAATTTAAGAAAAAACTAGAAAATATTGACATATCGTTGTTTGATAATTATGTAGTTATAAATGTAAAATAACATTAGTACAAATAAAAACACACACATTTTTGTAGATAACGTTGTTTGACTTTAAGCCATCGATTTTTTTTTTTGATAGTTTTTATAAATTAATTGTAGTTTTAATAATATTATTTTAATTTGTCGATGATTTAAACTAAATATTTAAAAAAAACCAACAAATATGATGATGTTTCGTAATAATGTATAATACTAAATCCAGGAAAAATATATTCGTTTTTGATATAGACACGTTTGATTGAAGGAAATGAATACTTGATATTCATTAATTTGTATATTATTTATTTTTGTTGACATTTAAAAAGACTGAGATTTTTTGGGTTTCCGTATATTGCTCAAGTAAAAAAATATTCACGCATGAACGTTTAACAATAAAAGTATTTTGTAGGTGTGGTTTGAGTTAGTTATTTTCTGTGAAATAAAAAAATCAAACAATAAATAATACCGATTGTAAAATCCTCAACGTTTATATATAGTTTGTATTGTGAAAAAATCCTTTGCAAAACGTTATATTAAACATAATTTTTTATCGGTTTATCTTTGTATTACGTAAGATACCTGTCTATCTCTCTTAGCAAAGTAAGTGCCGATCACTGAGCAAGACTAACTTCACTTTAACGACGGAATTTCCGGATTTCAAGGTGCTTTCGAGTAGACAGTAGTTAGAGAGGTAAGGATAAGTTTTTAAACGTTATATTATTTCGGTATTATCTTGATACTATTTTTGAACATCTTTTCAAATAGTTATATTTGGAAATCAATTATATGTATATCAAAGTTTTGTCTCTTAAATTATTCTAGTGATCAAAAATACTCAGTTACAAAATGCTGTCACACCTGTCAATTTGATAATGTTCGTACAAAATTCCCCGTTTGGAAAGAGTTGACGTTTAGATAGTTGGCAACCAACATCTTTGAAAAGAACGAAGCGATCACATGGAGAGATGTCAGAACCCCATTTATCAAAAAAAAAACTTATAATGCAGATTTATAAATGGCAAATTTATAATGTAACCATTACGTTTGTTATGTATGGATGTGGAGCCTAATATAGAAACAAGAAAAGATGACGAAAATGTATTTCAAATAATACTAGTTAATGAAAACGTTGTTACAATAGATATTGTTACCATACTAAAGTTTAAGTTTTAAGATAGTATTCATCTTTAGGATAATTAGTCTTAAATAAGTAGGTCACCTCATGAAGTGCGACGAATCTAGAACTCTAAATAAGGTATTTAAAAGAATTTCAATATGCAATAAAAAATAGACGTATAGTATGATGAGAGAAAATACTAGAGTGAGAGCGAGACTCATGGAGGATGGTTGTAAAATTGGTAATGGATCTAAATTTATTGGAGCGCAATCTATATATAAAATACAACTTGGTTGACAAATGATATTTTTATAAAGTTTTATATTATTCATAAATGATCCATAGCAAACATATTCATTATGCCAATAATTAGTAATGGTAGACGTGAAGACCATAAACATACTTGTATCTACATATATTTTTCATATATGAGGGATACAATTCAACTAAATTGTCTGCTCACATGTATACAAATTAATAGAAGTTGCGATACAATCGTTTTATATTGCAATCATATTTTTATGTATTGTATATTTTCTTATTTTTTAACCATGTCTTGCCTATTACGCAAGGTTTATGGATACCATATGTTACCTCCATGAGTGCCTATCACTGGCCAGTCTTTTGACATCTTCTCATATAATGCCGACATCCCGTAACTTCGCTGAATACATCCTGTATATAGTGTTACAAAGTGAAGATAAGGCATTGGACTCGGCTTTGCCATGCGTTGAGAATGCCTGAATCATATTTTAATCAAGAATCGCTTTTTATTTGGTTATACTCAGTTAAAAATTTCAAATTGAATAAAATATGATGTTTTAAGTGACTGATTGTTAATAAATTATTTGTTTTATTATAAATTTGAAATACGCCTTTGAAATACATGTGTGTTTATTATTTGAGCTTTATTACTTTTGTTTGACACAGATATATCGTAAACATCCATACAGACAAAGCAAACATAAAAGATGGTCGTATTATTCGATTTTCATCTTTTTACGATTGTCCGTATAGGCGGTAAAATATTTTTGTATCGATAAATATATTCTAAGCTTTTTCAGAAAAGGGGTGCAATAAAATATAATATATTTGAAAGGGTAAAACAGTTTCATATTGTTATTTGTCAGCATAATTGTTTATTTTTATACGTAAAATATGAAGCGCTTTTTATACATTTTCCACATTCAAATACTACGATTGAAAACTGTATACGTGTTATACCGATAAAAGCTCTTTGGATTCATAAACAATAACTTAAATATAATATGTAATACATTTCACATTAGATAATGTGATATTTTTGTTTATAAGCTATAAAACACAAAAATAAATTGAACTAAAAAAAATAAAAACATTCGCGTTATTCATGGTAGCTCAGAGGATAAATTGTATGGTTCTGAGTCTGCTAAATCTCGTACTTGGTTACAATCTATTTTTAAAATATTTAAGTAAGTAGTAATTTATATTACTAGCTAGGATATTATTCAAATTGGTTTAGCTAATAAATAACACATATTACTAAACAAAAATCACATTCTTTAGGTCCTATATGCTTAGACTCAAAGAGGGTGTAGTAAAAATACTCACAAATGTTAGTATTTTTTATTACACATTCAAACAGTTTAGCCCAAGTTATTTTACATAATTTTAATTAATGTCTTATAACTTTTAAATATTTTTATTAATAAATATCTTTAATCTAGTCGTACAAGTTATCATATTTGAAACGAATATATACTATTGATTGTCAATTTATTTGTATTTATACTTATATATTAAATTTATTGATTACTTGAAGTATCTAGATACAAATTTGATTACTTGAAATATAAAAATATTGTTTGCCGGAAATATTGAAATGTGGTTATATAGCGTTTTGTAACTAGACCCTTCAAATTATCAATAAACTTAAAACATATAAATATATATACAAATAAATTGGCAATCAATAGTATATATTCGTTTAAATTGCTTTTATTTATTTTAATCTATCTATTTTAGATTAAGTATTTACAAAAAAACTAATTTTATGTAGAAAAAACTATTGATGTAAAACTTTTATATTCACTGTTATTTTTTTGTAAAAAGCCACGAAATTAAAATAATTCTTTATTGTTCAATACTTATTTCAATATAAAATAATTAAAACACAATAAAGACTGCTTTCGTCTCTTGAGACAGTTTTGACTTGATTGTCTTGATTTTCTAATGATCAATTTACGTCTGTTGTACTATATGATGCTACAGAATAATGTAGATGTCTGGATATGCTAAAATATATGACGTAGATCCAAAAAGCCATTTATGTTGAAGTGTATTAATTACTGATGCTTTGATACAATATGTTGTTTTTGCTTCTCTATAGTATATTCATTTGATATTGAATAAAACTAACCCATATACTTCTAAATGGCTTTTCACGAGTTATTTTTGTCAGTTCACTGACCCCAAGATTTCTTGTTTATACAATAATATCGTCACAACAGTTTTTCCTTCCATAAACAATGGCCAACCGTTGCGCACATTCCACACCTTTTGTCTTGCAGAATGGCTTTTTTTGTTAAGCTAATTTGGCGTGGTCTACCCTGTCAAGCGACATTATTTCCGACCATTTCCCGCGAACTTTCCAAGATTAAAAACGCTCTGAAATACTAGAGACAATGTCCCGCAAACCAGGCCGCAAGATTGGGTGTCCACTGTATTAATATTGCTGCTTTATTTTATTACTTTTGACGTAAATGTGACAAATGGGCGAGATAAAAAATAAATATACTTGTATATCTTGAAGTATGTACTCGTACAACGACTCAATTTACTTGGAATTTTTTTCACTTAATCATTGAAAAACGTTATTTATACACAGAATTTTTATTCGTAAGAATTTTCTAATTAAGATTATACAACATATTTCAATTATTTTTTAAAAATATATTCGTAAAATAGAGATCGGTTTTGTTTATCAAGAATTTTTCTATTGGTTTAACATTAGATTTTTGTGTGATAAAATTAAAGTAAACTATCGATAGACTAGTGTGGATAGCCCATACGCCTAGCAAGCGGGGATCACGAGTTCAAGGCTCGTGATGGTTACAAAATTTTAAATGTTAATTCATTTGTATTGTAGTCAAGATACCAGCACAAAATTATTGAGCTCATAATTATCAATGATTTATTACTCGTAAAGAAACTGTCAAAAAAATCTTCACATTACAAAGATCCATAAGCTTTGTTTCGGATCGGGTATGGTTTTAAGAAAAAAATGTGAACGACGTTTGTATTATGTCTTATAACCATGTCCACTGTAAAACGATATATATGGATCTTCAGAGTGTGAAGATTGTTTTTAACCATGTCCATGTCCTGGATTCCAAGGCATACGAAAAAACTTGCCCAATTTTCACTAGTTACGGAATTTGAACTTTAGACCCTTAGTTTGAGAGTTGGATGAGCTATTTACTAAACTATGAGAGCGACTATTATATTATGTACATAAAAAATCTAGTTCTTCATTTAATTATATTTTTGTAGAACCTCATTCTAAAATAAATATCAGTTTGCAGAAAAAACATACATCAAGAGTTGAAACCTATTTTTATTTCTTAAATATATTTGTGTAGATGAGTATTTTTACTGTTATTATTTTAATATAAAGACTTTATAGCTTACAATAAAAACTTTAGTTTGCCATTAAATAAAATTAATACAATAAAACTAACTAAAGATGAAAATACAATTCATGGAAAAAAATATTCTTGCAAAACTTTAAAAGCGTTTTTTAATCCAGTAGCCCATACATTTACACGTAAAGTGAGTTATTTAAGGCCTGCAAATTGGTCCCAATAAGGTTTCATAGAAAGGCAGAAGAAATTACACGTGGCCTTTAAGCCGTAAATCCTCCTTTTTTGGTCTAGGATGTATGAATATTTATTGGCGTTCATTTACAATCGTTTTAAATGATTATAGCGTAATATAATTTTAATTGTACACAAACATTATAGAAAATATAAAAACCAAAGCATTCCTCATAAATTAGTCATCATTTGCTTATGCTAAATAAAAGGTGTTATCGAGTAAATGTATGTAATATTTTTATTCACTCTTTTGAAAATATTTTCTTTTTATAAAAATTATTATAATAATGTTTAAAAACTAAATATATTTTTTAAATTCCATATATGCTCTGAGATGGAGCATATGAGAT
>JAPMAE010002857.1:5995-16326 GCA_036584705.1 Rhyacophila sp. 25_7 | reverse complement strand
CGAATAAAAAATGTCGATGATATCTTACACACACTTTATTTTATTTAAATTTAAATTTAAAGATAGGAAGCGCTTAAGGAAAGACCATTTACTATATTTTTTCAGTATTATTTTACATATTATAGATTAAATAAACCTATAAAATTAAAAATGTACAAGAAAAAAAAAAAAAACAAGAAATTAAGAACAAAAAATATATTTAAATTCCAGGAAATCTAGCGATTAAGCTTAACAGATTCCGTTAGTCAAAATAAATTCTAACTATAAAATCTGTTTTATCTCAGCACCATTCAAATGACAAATATTGATAGTTGAGTTAAATACAATAAACATGGTCATCATTTTTCGTATTGGCACAACTCCTGACAGGTTAGTTCTACACTTCGCGATGAAAGAAGTTAGTAAAATCACAATTATGAGTATGTTTATGAAATCATCATATTTCTATGTATATTTCAGAAATTTCAATTAATTATTCTAATATATATATATATGATTGCGTGTTAAGAGATAACTCGCAAAACATATATATATATTATCTATTAAGGACAATAGTCGTTAAATACCATTTGACTAAACAAAATCTTCGTGGCAACCATTGTCATATTAGACACGAAAGAATGTTTGAAGCGATTTCTCTTCAAATCAAACAGATAATTTAATAATGTTATTAAATATGAAAATTATGTCTCATTATAAATGTAAACTTATCGTTTATAGATTTTTTTATTATAAAATATGTAATATCAAATAATTCATGTATAAAACAAATTTAATCTATAGTCATTTCTGGAACATGCGCTTTCTCTTATGTATTATTATTGATTCAAATACCCTAAAAAAACTTTTAACGGCCTTCAAATTGAAGGTTTACAAAAAGTATAAAAATAAAAACCTTTAAAAATTTATTCAAAATTAAGTCTATTATAATTATTTTTTGTAATATTTTGGAATCATGCTATATTACCATTGATAATATATGTCATGAAAATTTTAATTATAATGGTGAATCTTATATTTAAGCAGATGAAAAAATCACTTATGCTAACACCGTTTTTTGGAGAGAAAAAAAGCTTTGTCGTAATAATACTTTCAAAGCTCACAACCGCGGTTTCACCATTTACCTCGCATTCCGAGAACAAAAGCTTCGTAAAAGAAAGCACGCTATGGACGTTGTCGGCTGGCGGTCAGTCAGACAAAAGATATGAAACCCGATGACTCTTAATAATTCATCTTTGCGGGAAAACTGCGTGCCTATAGTGCACGAGAGACGTTGTACAGCTTTCAAGCGGAGCTTTATTTGTTTTCTCTCACAAAGCAATGTTTTTCATTGTCGTATTTTATCTGATAGCGTTGTTTTAAACAACAGTAAATTTTTGCTTTATCACATTTTATACTTTTATACCCACATACAATATAATATTATCGAATGAAAATTTCCCTATCGTGTGATTCATTGGTAAATGTTTTTTTTTAATTTACAAAACAAATATAATATAAATTATCTCTTAAATATGATATTTTCAGATTAACCTTGCCAGGATGAACGCGCAAATGTGTCCGCTCAAAATTCGCTTTAAAGAAATATAGACGTATATGTACGTCAAACACCAAGCAATTAAATGCTCGTGTATATTAGTAATGCATCAAATAAATATTATACATCAATAGTATTGCAAACATTTAATAAAATCTTAAATTTAAAACAAGATTAATGTAAAAACCTTCACCTCATTGTGCAACCGTACTTTAAAAACTTACTCCTGGAGAGGTTAATATTAATTTTTGTCGTGCAATTATCATCATTTTTAAGAAATACCTTCAATTAATCGTCCATTTTTCAATATTTTTATCAAAGTTTTACAAATCTTTCTAATCTTTTTAAATATAAGAGAATAATTGTCATAAAATAATACTAAGCCGTCTCTTAAAGTTAAAGAATTATTTAATTATTGATAAAAAAAGACTTTTTTAAAATAACAATATGATGCAGTTATCAATAGATTATGTAAAAAGTAAAATATTATTTTATTTGAAAGCTTAAATAATAGAAAAACAATATCAAACACGTCTTAATATGCGAGTATTTATTTAATAAAATAGTAAAACACTTACGAGTATTACATACTAGTAGTTGAAAAAGTAATATCTTAGTCTAGACTTGAACAAAGAAAACAGTAGATATTTCTATATTTAGAATAATGTCTTTTTATATGAATATATTTATGCATGTCTAATAAATCATGGTGATTATTTGAAAAAAATTACCAAATTTTCTTTACAGATACTATTTTTGGAATTTAAAAGCCTAGATTTACTTCAATTTATTGTTACTAACATTCACAATGTCGACACTAAAAATAATTTTGCTAAACACAGTCGTTAATTTTAATTATTGACATAACTACTGGCAGGTTAGTTATAGCGTTTCAATACGAAGAATAACTGATGTTTCTGATTAATATTAAATAAAATGGTTCTTGTTTATAAACTTAAAAAGTGCGAGGCCTAATAAAGATTTTTTCTAAAATTTAAAAGTAAATAATTAATCTTACCTAAAAAAAATCACCCGAGTAAAGCCATGCATATTAAATTATTTTCTTCATGAATAGACGCTTTAAAATTTATATTTATCTCAATAATCAAATAGGACAAAATATTTTTTCTTAAATATAGTCAGTCAATAATTGAGAATGACTTTATATACAAGTACACCAACGTACGCAAGTTTCATTCGTTAGCAATAAGAATCCTTTAAATTAAAATATCAACTTTCTAAATGGTTTATATCACAATCTATTTTAAATAGTAGTACGTATACTTTGAGGCCACAACACTATTACATTTGTCAATGGAAAATATATATTTTGGCAATGATGGCAAAAATAAATTAAATAAAAATCTTTACCAAAATGTCTTCTTCAAATAAATTTATTACACTTGACAAAACTTTTGTATTATCAGCAACGCAAAACTTTTTACACAAAATATTGCGCATGCTGATTTTGCGAAATTGATTTTATTACATTTATATGTAAAAGCACCAACCCATGTAATTTAATTGCTGCAAAACTTTTGCATGAAACATCAAAGTTTAATACAAAAAATATCGTACAATCTTTAAAAAAATTGGCAAGCTTTTATATTTTTTCTACTCAGCAATAATATGCATTTTGTATCTGAATCAATTGACCATTAAATCCTTACTATATTTTATAATAAGTTTTGTATGGACATAATCATCAGTCACATGGAATTTTACAAGTGATTCCAGCTGTTACTTCACAGCTAAAGCTTTAATTCCAAATTATATCCGATTAGACCTGTTTAAATGACATCTCAAATATGATATATATATATATAGTTTATTACTTTATCACCTTGCTAACCAATATTAATTTATATGTGCCTAATAACTATCTGAAAAATGGAAAATATTAGATTTTATTCGACTTAAAACTATTTATATTAACACAAGAGCAAAGCTATATCTTGTATGTGAATATAATATTTATATTATTCAATATACCAAAGTATTATTCTTGCTTCTACAAAAATTATTATTGTGAAAGTTTATCTTTATTTTCGTAGAAGTGCAAATAACTACTGAAAAAATATTATTAAACAATCCCAATGTTGTTATATTTTATTTATCATTTGAAAGCTCTAGTATCAAAACTCATTATCTCCATCAACGCTTGTTTTTGGTAAACAAAAAGAAATGTTTTCATGCTACATTTACAAATAACTAGCTTAATTTTAGTTCTATTATATGGAAGATTGATAAAGAAATTGACTGTAAGATTTCATTAAACTCATAAGATATTTTGAATTTAAGCTTGGAAATTCTCGGTTTTGATGCGAGTCGATGGAGAGTATTAGTTTATTAGTTTGGAAAATTATTGTATTATATGGGTATTGGAAAATATATATTTTGAAAATATACAACATTTTCGTATTCATTTTAATTCGAGAATTTGTAAGTTTATACAAGTATTTTATACTTGGAATAGTAACTGTAAACATAAAAAACAATACTACATTCATAACTTAATGATATTTCTGACATATTTTGGAGGTAATGAGTTTTGATTCCAAGGCCCTTATATATATGACAGTTTGTCTATAGTATGTTATCATTTAATTCTAATAATATCTAAATACTAACATTAAATCAATTGATATATATATATATCCTTCAAAGTAGATTTAACTAAAGTAATGAACAATTCTCTAATGGATAGTATTTGTATAAATTTAAACCTGTGGAAACCGAAACAACCCTTCGTGAACAGAGTCCCTGAAGTACAATCATGGCCAAGTCAAAATCCTAAGACGCCATACCCTTATCCCTTATCAAGTCGGCCGTTCACTGGCGGTCAATAATCTAAACTACAAAACAACTACTCTCTAATGAGAATTGATCTTCTTAAGGTTGATTGATGATTCCCTATTATCCCCGCAGATGTCAGTAGCGCAGCTTTTGAACACGTTAATTGCCTTCAATTAGTATCAGGGCTTGCGGTTCCTCGTATATTAATATTTAATATTCACAAAATTATCAATTTTAATTGTCGTTCTATAAACTTGGTCGAAAAATATAAAAGTCTCTATTTTATAAACTATTATAAAACCAATAAACAAAAAAATAACCACCGAAAACTAGCTTTTTGTATTCCACAATTCCGTTCAAATATTAACTAGAAAATAATATATACAATTCACAATTTTTACTTTCATTATTTTTTGTCGAATATGATTTACAAAAGAGTATTAAATATATTGGTTGGGTTAGATACGAGTATATTAGCAAAATATTCAAGTATAAGTGCCGATAAAATCCACCAAATAGTAAAAATAATCATGTTTAGGGATACTAATAATTTAGATACTTTTTATGTATATATAATTATGTTTTAATACTATGTTTAATTACCAATAAATCTTTATATCGAACGTTGTATGTGTGTAATTTCATTGGAATTCTTCATACATTTTTTAATCATTATATTTTTATGATTTTTTCTATTTTAAATCAATTATAACATATTGAGAATAAATTTTATAATAATATGTGTGATCTATATAAACAAATATAAACAGTAGAGTTTTGCAGAAAAGTCTCTTTTTGTGTTTAAATATTTTTATTTTATAAAATTAATATTTATTTAAACAATGAATTCATGTATTTTTATTTCACGGAGTTTATTATTGCTAAATTTATCGAGAAATAAACATATTGATCTACGAAGAATAAATTTCATCTGATTTTAATATATTATGTACTACCGGTGTTAAAAATATTTTCCGGTAAAGAATCCCTAATAATTAATACCTAGTGAGTTTGCAAGCTTCCCAAGCCTATGTCTACGAAAGCTTGTTATCTTAATAGCGACTTAACTAAAACGCTACGCTCGTCTCAGCTAATTGATTATATCTGGCCTGTTAGGCATGTGCGCACTAAACTTAATAAAATTAAACCTGTCAGTCATAACAAAAGCTTCTTTATTTATTGCCGAAAAGTAAAGCCGGCTAAGTTACAATATTTTACGTAAAACTTTTAATTTTTATATTTCATAATTTCTTCATTGCTAGTGATTTTATATTTTAGTATATCATTATATTGAATTGCTTTGATTATTGACTTTGACTATTATTGATATATATAATTATTGATAAAAAAGTTAAAATAGAAATATTAATAAAATAGAATTATAGAACAGTAAATATTACAAAGAAGTCATACAAATTAGAACAATTTATTTTTTTATTTTTGCAAAGTAAATATTTCAGGACAATGTAAGTTCTAAGAATTTTCATTAACTGCTGACATTGTTCATGACTTTAAAGCTCATAGAGTACATACACTAGAATTTTTTTTTTTACATTTACACGTTTTTTTCGTTATTCAATATAAATATATATATTTTTTATGAAAAGTATCTTTTATGATCCTGTTTTAACAGTTTAAAACTGAATGATTTTTAAATAAACTGTACTCTACTCATCATTGATAATGAAAGGTGACTAATAAAATTTACTAATTGTCATTATCGTATATATCCAAAATTCTGCGTTTGCTAAACTGCATCAACAATAATGTTGACACCAACGTGTTTTCTTCTCTCGTTTGTTTAAGAACCTGGTAAAGAAATAGTGAAAACTTGACTTATATCAACATTTTTCTTGGCTTGAAATAAATATTTGATTTTTTAAATATTTTTAATGATTATTTCAAGCCAGGGGTCTCCAAACTTTTTAGCCTGAGAGCCACACTGACTCTTACATTAACCCAAGGGCCATGACCTAGCTAGCTCATTATACCAACATACTGTAGTTTTGAATTACGGGCCGAATACCAGGCATATCCGACACGCAATAGCTGGTGGCGATGGTAGTGCTCATGGACTGGTATTTGCTCGCGGGCCGTAGTTTGTAGACTCCTGTTTTAGATTAAGAAACAACACTTTAAGCATCATTTTACTATATTCAATTTAAAACTTCACAATTTTAATATTTTTTACAATAAATAAAAAATTGATAAACATTAGAACAACCATTTGAGTTTGAAGTTGATTGTTTTTTTTTTGTTTTCAAATTCCATAGATGATAAAAAATGAATAGGTGTTTTCATGTGCATTTGAAACCAGGACGTGGACCGAATCGATTGAGCTAATAACTGATAATTATTACTTATAAAAAAATCTGTCGAAACAGTTTTCACATTATGAAGATTCATATGGTTCGTTTCGGAGAAGACATAGTTAAAATAAAAAGGAAAAAATAATTAGTTAACATTAGCTCAACCATTTAAATTCAGATTTCACATAAAAACACATTTCTTGAGTTGGTCTACTATAAGGAGAAATTCACGATCTGTGGTCTCTAAACTGAGCAACTCTTCATTCAACTACTGGATAATAGGTTTATATTTACCTCAAATCAAAAAACTCTCGACATCCCAAATATGTTTTCATATTTAATATTTTTTTTATGTGATACGAGTTTTTTATCTTCATTATTTGAAAGATATTTAGCAACATATCCCTTGTAAAATACTATTTTTAATTCTCATTACTGCATATATATTAATGTTGCTCTCGTTTCCTTTCTGATGTTGAAATAGTTAAAGTATTCTATTAAAGAAGTACAGATTATCGCCGGCAATATTTCAGTATGTGTCAGGCACACCGTGCGACTAGATGTGATACTTATAACGGAAAGAACTTCAATATTAAAAACATTAATCATCTTTTATCGTATCGAAGCTTCAATTTTCCGTTGCGTGAACTTATTGAAAGCCCAAAGCGGATTTCTTATAACCTCTTCAAATACTTATCCTACTTCAAAATTATTTTTAGATTTATTTTGCAAAATAAAATATCATTAGAAGCCTCTTCTTTCTATATACGTGTATGTCAAACTTTTGCTTCTCATTTCTTACAGTTTTTTGGTACTTTTTCATACAAAAGCATTAACCACACTCATACTTTTACATAATTTAATATAAATAATGAAGTAATGCCATAGTTTTACACGTTTTATTTTATTTAAAGTTTAAAAATCAAAATATGATTTTTTCAAAAGTTATACTAAATTGACTTTCTTACGTTTCAATGTGTACAACAGTTTTCTATCAAAAATCGATAATAAATATAATCATTTATTATAATATAATAATTTACTATACTATACTTAATAGTTGGCTCTAACCAATAGTTAAATCTGAAAAAAAATAAAAATAAATACATAATTTTCAAAATAATTTACATACATTTTAACCGATTAAGAGCCAGAAGCGAGTTAATTCGCACAATTTAACACGTAGTTTGCTAGAGAAGTTTGAATATTTTGGTATAGTTTAAAAATGAAAATGCAGTTATACGACTATGATATGACCATTAAAAACAAAGTCGTGACAAACGAACATTCAATATACTTTTAAAAGAAATATTTATGATCTATTTTTTCATAAAAATTGACAGCTTGTCGGGTCGTCACATTATATCTGGCACAGAACAGGTTAATAGAGACACGTCTTTTGACCACATATTTAAAAAAAATCTATATACGCTCCGAGATGGAGCATGTAGAATCTTTATAGCGTCAAGATTTTCTTAACATATTTTTACGAGTAATAGTTGTTAATTATTAGCTCAACCGTTTCAAATTTGTGTCCTGGCTACAATACAAATGAATAAACATTTGAAAATTTTTGCGACCAGCACAGGTCTTGAACCTGTGACCCCCGCTTGTTAGGCGGATGCGCCATTCACTAGTCTAACGAGGGCGATTCACATATTTTTTTATATAATTAATCAACCGTCAATTTTTGGTGAAAACAATTACATAATAATAATTACATTTTAAACTTAGGTATTTTGTAGAAAATTATATGAAAATGTTAGCTAATATTTTTGCTTTTCAAATATGCAAAAAAACGTGATCCTATCACAATATTACATTTTTTAAATCTGAATAACTTTTCTGACTAAAAAAAATAAGGAATTTCCTATTTCTTGTCAAATTTTATTTAAAACTGATTTCACTCTTTTCGAGTTTTTTTACTTAATTTTTATAAATTTTAGCATTTATTTTTTATTTATCGCAAAGAAATTGAAATAACTGTCTTTAATTATTATTTATTTAGTAATATTTTAATTATAAATATCCTCCTAAACGTTATTTACAAAACTATATAATTTAATTCTATACATTAATCCACATTTTTTTTAATAATATCTTAAGCTTTATTATAATAAAAATCTTAATAATACTCGAAGCTAACCACAGTACTAGCCCACAAAAATTAAGAAAATTATGCGTTTGTTCGTAGACCAAAAAATTGGAAATTTTTTTATAACCTTGTTTTTGAAACATCTCTGGCAATATATTTAATAACTTAAGTTCATCAAACTACTCTATGCAAGTTATATCCGTACTATAATTTATTTTTTTCATTATTTCCACGGAAGATAATTATTTTAGAGAAAAATGTGGGATGGCCTTAACCGCCTCAAATATACCCTAATCAAATTGAAGTATTTCCTACAATATCACTATGACAGTTGTAATAATTGACTCAAAATAAAGAAATAAGGAAATAAAACATTCATATTCTAATCATGTCGAAAAAGAAAATAAGTTTTTTACATATCTCAGTCAAGTGCAGAAATTGGCTCAATGAGTTGTTAATAGCTTTATTTATTATAGTTATTTACTTAATTTTGATGTCTAGAAAAACTATTATATACAATTCACAGTTTTAATAAAGTATCAAAATGTCAATATCGCGTAAGGTGAGAAAAAGATTAGTATTTTTTTAATAATAGAACCAGTATCAAATATTTTTCTTTACATTCAATACTAACATACGGGTATATATAACACCGTTATTTTAGAGATAGTAATATAATAAATAAATATAGGATTTGCTTTGCTTTTCAATGTCATATTGCTTAATTTGTTACAAGTAGGTATAACATTATTAGTTTTCTATTATTTAGAAAGAAATATACAAAATTTATGTTTTCTAACAACTTGTATCAAAATATTCTCGCCTATCATTACGTAACAAATAGAATTTCCTGCTTTCAAAAACTGTTACGGAACAATTACGACTGATTGGTTTCTTTATGATTCATGCCTTTCGATTCCTGTATAATGATTCAGTTATCGCTAAGTCATTATGCTGTACACAGAAATAAAAAAATAATCAATATTTATTACATGTTTCAATATTTTATTATACCGATTTGGAAAATTCATACAGAAAGTGCTTATTTAGGGAAAGGTTTATTTAGAAAAAAATAGACCTATTCTAATTTTTTTCACTACTCATGGAAAGTTTTGTAACATTAACATTATCTTTTTATCTCAATAATGATTATTCTACAAGTTGAAACATTTTAAGATCATTTTTGCTAACTAATTTGACTGAAAATTGTCTTAGACTTCGGAAAAAATCAAATCTAAAAACACCAACTACTTGTCATAAATACTGGCCTGTTTTAATGCTAGTTATGATATTATATACTTGTATGAATTTACAAACAATATATTAGTTAGAAATAATATTTATACTGATAATTAATTTTAATATATTTTTTGTACGTTGTATATTTTTAATCCAAGATTCTGAATATATATATTTATATATATACACGTACAAATTATACGCTTAACATAAATGTTTATTTGATACCAGAACCTGATGTAATCACAGATTAAATGGTACTAAAGCCGAAAGGTTTATTTAAACCTTTGCTTCAGAGTCCATATAGCTAGGTACACGTGTTATTTTATATCATACCTGTAATAATTTTACACGT
>JAPMAE010002856.1:2087-12344 GCA_036584705.1 Rhyacophila sp. 25_7 | reverse complement strand
TGTTATGGCATAGTTAAAAACGCATGGTAGGCCGAAAAATCAATGTTTTACTTAGGCACCCGATATTATTCTAATCTGATAAAATATACCCTAAGTATATTTCACGTGGAAACAGTTAAGTGTACTTCATTCGAAACAGATCGATTTCAAAGATTGTTTGCTACACGCGACTTCTATAAAAAGTAATGTCTCATCAAATGCTTACTAATCGTATGCTTATCGAGTAAAATAATTGCGAAATCCGATGATAAAGAAGACATACAAAGTTATCTATATAAGAATTCAAAATACAATAATGCTCGAATAAACCAAATTTGAATTCAACATAATTAGGTACCTTATTCATAGATTGACACATAAATTAGGCGTATTTATGCAAAAAAAAACCAACCCACAAACAAGCTAACTGTGATAAATTAATACAAATACGATTATTGTAGCTTTATATAAAAAAGTACGAGACTGCTATCAGAAATTTCCAAACGAAGAGTGTACCGGTAATAAAATGCGTAATTAGCATGATGCAACGAAAGTCACATTCGGTCAAATGCTGAAATATTCCACTGTGGGTGATCAAATGGTATTTTTCTACATTCATAACACGAGGAAGTCGGCTTAAGTCTCAATTGTGTAATGTGGATTACGCGTTAGGAATAGTTTGTCATCGTTTACTGATTCGTTAATGCGAATGTGGGCTGGTCGCTTTCTGCATAAATAGGTCCAATTTAAAATAGGCCAGCGGACACAATAGGGCGATATTGACGACTCAATAAGTTATACTGGTTATAACAGCATGTCTTATCCGACTATGTTTGTTCAAGTAAAAGTCTCTACTCTCTGTATGAACTTGTATACAGTAGAATATTCGATGCTCTGCGCATTGGATATGTCAAGACAAACGCTTTGAACATTATTTAAAAAATAAACCGTCGATGGTCAATATTTTCTATTGACTTAGTACTGCCACACACGAGCAACATTTTCGGCCGACATAACCACAAAAAGTGTAGTAACTACCTTTTCCATACGCAGTGCTGAGATCGAGCTAATAAGCACAATTTTACAATGTACAATTTTGTCAAAATCCAGATTTGTTCGATTAAAGAGTAGCATTCGATCAACCGTTCTTTTCTAATACACAAATACTATAATACCGCACTTACTATTTACATATTGTGAGAGTAATGTGATCAGTTCATATGCTATTTATTAGATTGCGAAAAAATCGTGCAACACCTGAACAAATAATCTGCACACAGTTGTAACATTTAAAATATTCCCTTAAATCAATAATACGCATTCAGTAGATAAATGTTTATTTCATCGTTATCTTATAATAGTAAATAATTCAGCATACAGAGGAAATCGGTTATATTTCACCTTTTCACAGCTTATCATTAAAATTAAATAATACAGCATATCGCTTAGCGTCAAGAAAAGAAATTAAACACAAAAATATATATTATATGAAATTAAATACAACAAAAACTACATATACGAGACGCAGAAATGTAGCGCATGCATCGTCCACTACAATCGTGTGGCAATATATATATATATATATATGGACCGTGTTTAGGTAAAAGGGAGTAACCCTCACAGACCAAATTTTACAGGAGGCACAAAAAACGTGTTTTAATAATTTTTAGTCAAAGTCAAAAAAACAGAAACTTGACGTGCATGATGACCAATAAATTAGTGTTTCATTTTCCTGACCTGATAATTAAAAAGGTTATTAAAGAAAAATCATTAAAATTGATGTTTAATGCTTTTTTTCCCAACACAAACTTAGTAGGCCGTCCTGTTTACAAAATCTAAAGTTGAATTTCGATAATAATTCGGCATTTTGGCTTAATTCATTTTGACAGAATGTGTATTTAGTTGTGTACATTGATATAATTCTCAATTAAAAACTCTTTTCAAAAAACTTATGAAATTTTAATAATTATAATGGATACAATCATGACTATATTGGGTAAAAACAAAACTAAAAAATAAGAAAAGAATTATATTGATTGTGTTGAAATAGTCGACTAAGTGTAACAGAAAAGGAATTTTCGACAAGAGGTGTTCCAAAATCAGTGGGAACAAATTATGTGTGTAATCTACGAAATCCTATTGAATCATTGCTGTGAATAAAAAAGCCACCACAGATGAATAAATAACAATCTTTCATACCAGTTCCTAAATAGTGAATATTATTCGTATTTAATTCTTTATAATGATTTACTTTTTTCCAACAAAACTTATATCTACCAACTACTTAGTAATGACGGAATCTAGAATTGAATTTTGTGAACATCTTACATTATAAATGCATGCTATATAAACAATTTCTTTCAAAGACATTTCGAATACAATAATGATACTCGTATATGCAGAATATCATTTTTTCGGTGATTACAAAGCTTCCATGCAACGCGGCATTTTGAATTGAAATTTTTGCGATGAAAACATTGATAACATAATCGACGCTATTGTTTTTTTTCTATTCTAGATAAGGCAGAGACAATCTATCTACTTCTTTCGAATTCATAGATAACGCAAAGATAACAAAAAAATGTTACAGTGGGAAACAGACATCGTTTGCGTTATCGAAAACGCCATCTGATAAAACTGTGTGCAGAAAAGGAAATTGAACAAAGAGTTTGCCTATTTTATCATTTTATATTTTCGGCTAATATTGTATTATAAATTACGGTGAGTCTCTCGCGAAATTGGCGCAAATCGGGGAAGGGTGAACCGTTATCGAAGCGACGATAGCGGGATCCGTTTAGCGGTTTCGTTCACGTCCTCGGCGTGTGTGTATACACAAATAATATTTAATTTAATAGTACATTGCGAAAACGACGAGATCCACAGCGTGGCAAGTTTGAGCTAAATTGTCAACATCACTAATGAAAAAATCTTTAAATAAAAGTATCGATACGACTATGAGTTGCGTACGGAACTGGGTAAGAAAACACAATTAAATATTTCGTATAAACCAAGGGCTCCTAACCGATCGAACGCGAAGCAATAATTGGTTGATCCCAATTACGATCGTGAATTTTGAAAATAATTATTATTTTCATTTGTTTTAATGGATGAAAAAAAATATTTGTTAAAGAAGCGGTTTATTTTAAGAAAATTAACGATAATTTGTCTTCCAAAATAAATATTTAAAAAATTTAATAACTAAAAAAATAGTGACAGCAAATTTTCTTATACGAAATTAAAAGTAGCTGCTCCCGGCCTCAAAAAGGTTGGGTGCCCTCAACCATCTTAATACTATTGTTTTTATCTTTAAATCAAGCTACGCTAAACTGTGATATTTATTAACTTCCAGATGCTGTACTATATTTTATACAGGGATGTTAGCCGATTACTTGAAACCTGCATGCCCAAGCATTGAATTCATTTTCAAATAAAAATAGCAATTGAAGGTCCACGGCACAGTTTATGATATTTGATCAGCGCCACACAGAAAGAAAACACGAGAATGTAACAAAATACTAACTAATTATTAACAATATAATGAAAATGTCCATAACGAAATAATTCATAGAAAAACGTAGATGCGCCAAATGTGCAAGATATGCTTGATAATTTTATTACAGCACAGATTCCTAAAGTGGTTTATATGGACCCTCAGGGGTCGATTTCGACTCACTGGGGGTCCATGTCAGCGACGCACAGACTATTTGATTTCTGGGGATACCCAAAATTAAAGCATACAAAAAAAATTCTAATTCTAAAGTAGATTTTCAGAAATGAACGGACAACCTTACTTCTAATTCCCGTGGGGAGGTTTGATTATACAAGACTTAATAGAGACTATGTCCATGGAAAGAAGTGGATCGATATGAAAAAAATATAATACAAATCTAATAGCGCACTTATAGAGGCAGTATCAGATACTAACCGAGCGTGTTTTAAGGTGACATATAATAAAATTTTAGATATTATAATTCGCCACCGATCAGGCAAAAGTCACCAACCCTAAAAATGTCATTTTGAGTTATCACAATTTGAAAGATGAAGGAAAAATCGGGTTTTAATATTTTAATGTTTTATCCACATTACATACATTATACTCTTTCGTTTTCTTAATAAATCCTTTAGATCATTTTTCTTTTTGATGCTACTGGAAGATTTTGAAGGAGACAAGAAATGTGAAAAATATAGGTATTTGTAGAGATTATGTGGTAAATAGTAAGTGCATATTATTGAATAAAATAGTTCTTTCAACGTGTTTATTTTTTATGAATTAGCATATGAATATTTAAGGTAATTAATTAAATCGTTTTTTGAAGAGAAAACCGACCAACTAATGAAAAATTATGAAAATTTTCATAAAGTAAAGAAAGATTAACAATTATTTTTTCGAGTGTCAATTCTTGATGGAAAGCGATTATAATGAAATTGTAACAGTTTTTTTTACATACATTTCCACAAAATTTATGAAAAAAATATTTTCATGACCGGTTTCGTCCATTAAGAGATTGTCAACACAGTCAACTTCATGGATTTATTAAGATTTTATCAAAAGTACAAACATATGATTTGGAAATTTTAAAAATTTTACTAACTAATGTACCATGGTGATTTTTTTCATCTTAAAGAACAGAATTTTACGTTTCAGGTGAGATGGTCTAATCAAAAACGCCATTTTTAGGTTTGGTGTCTTGCCTGAACGGTGGCATTATTATCGCTGCACTGGACCCACCAACTCTATGTTTCTATTTCATTGTGCGTTTAAATAACAAACAAGTACATAGTAGGAAAGATTAAATAATCAAATGCCACATCCTTGCGGTCGTCATGAGTAAAAAACATAACGGCTTATCTCGGTCGACAGAGGCGGATATTATTTCGGACTGAGTTTATTAATGTACTTATATATATAATTATTACAATAAAACACCAAAAAATAGCGCAGCATTACTGTTTATCATCAATTGCGCCGTGTTTCACAAACTGAAAGCAGACACGCGTGATGAACATTATCATCAGTAAACTACGTTATCAATAGCGTCCCCTAAACTGTGTTTATCAAAAAACAATAATTAATGAAAAAATCTTACACACAAACTTTATAAAAAAACCTCCTCCATATATTTAAACATCGTTATCATATAATTACTACTTTTTTCGGAAGCTGAATCGTTTTTCTGGCAATGAGGCTAAACATTAAAACGTTCGACCTTTTTGGTCACTAGTCAACTTAACAAAGTTAAGTAAACGCGTTTGGTATCGCATTCAGAACAGCCTGGCACTTTTCCGATCATTTTGATCCGATAATTCGGATAAAATTAATGTTTTTTTTAAAGATACGTGCCCTTTAAAAAGTGTGCAAAAAACCTTGCAAAACAACAGTATAAAGTACACATAAGTAAATGCATAAACCACGATGAATTCCACGTTGTACGTTTAATCGAGGCAGGGCACCGTACGAGGATTATTATGAGCCAGAATCAATTTACGAGTGCATAAGTTAATATTATCAAGTAGAAGCATCAGACTAATATTTATTTTATAATTACGTGTATAATGTAACATACACGCACTTACTTAAATATCGTTATTCGGCAACTCCAGGAGTGGTGAGTGCTGATATGAGTATACAATATCTATGCCTCGTTTGTCATATTATGCAACTGGAATCCGCAGTTTCGTTGAAAAGAGTAGCGCTTTCCATAGATCGGAGCAGATTCTAGGTCATTCTTATCGCAGACTTCGCTGGTAAACTTTTAATGCCAAACCGAGTGACTGGTTCTGAGAGATTAATTATAATATTGTATAATGCTACCGGACAGCAGTTTCCAGGAAAACTACTATCGAGTCACGCAACATGTATTACTATAGTGAATTCCATTACTAAGATTAAATCAACTAATATTATATGGGCGATAAAATTCGCGAAAACGACAGATATAAAGAGATAATATGTTATTCGTGTTATGATGAAAAAGGTGAGGACTGCTGTGACGAATCAATTTCTAGTGGGAAGGTTAACATAATACACATTCACGATTCAAAGAATAACGGTGACTAGCACCCACAACTATTTCGAGAATTTACAACAATATACGCTTTAAATTTCAAATATTATCATTTTATAGTCCCAATAAAGTACCCATATTCATCGCGAAAATCTCTGCATCAAATCAATCTGTTTCTCGAGTCTCCTTCCATACGTACATCGCAAGTACGTGTACTGCGAGAAGCCCAGCTACACGAAAGAAATAAATACGGCATCGGTTTAAGGAAATGTACAATAAGAAAAATAAAAATGAATATTTCGTTTCGCTTTGAAATTTTTCATTTCAAAAGAAGCAAATGTGTCTTCGATTAATGTAAAACAACAATATTAAATAGTAACTGGCATTAAGTTACTTTAAACTCGTTACTTAACTTACTACGTTACGTAACTTACTATCCAACCTCACAGTGTAATTTGGCATCCAAGCGACGTAAACTTACGATTTTTTTTTTTTTTCGGAATGAAACTTTTCAATAATATTTGTCGAGCAATTATTGTAAGGAGACCAATAGATATTTTTACTCGACGGCCGTAACTCAATTACACGTATTTTCTTTCGTATAATGTATTCGACATCGCTCGAGAAAACTAGATTATTCTCTAGAAGTTTTTTTATACTGTAGAAACATAAGGCTTTCCATTAAAGATTGACAATGAATATAATCAATTATACCAATAATATTTTATACTAAGCTGTGAAAAACTTAATTATTTTCTATCTATATACGAACAATTTTACTTTATTTTAAGTTTTAATTTCCCTGAACATTCGCCATTGAGTTTGAGACATTACTAGACCTTGATAATAAAATATATAAAAAGTATTGGACGCAGACCACAGAGTAATTTACATTTGTAACGGTACATAGTTAGAAAGATAATACTAAAAAAACATTTTTTTGGGAGCATAGAAAATGTATTAGCAACAAACAGCTGCAACACTCGGTCATTTCTGTGAACGGATACGGCACATAATTTTTTTCTCCGAATTATCGTTTTCATCTGTGCGCCATAAGGTTTAACCGACAATAATACTACACATTTGCAAACACCTTAATCTAGATTATATGCATTTAGTAAACTTATATATCAAAAGATTAGATAATCCCCATATTCTGAACGTTCCGACAGCAAGGTAATCGTAATTTCGCCCGCGTTTTCAATCGGAAAATTTCCAAGGAAATGGGGTTATCAGGCACCCAATATGACTTTAACGAGAGTTGCGAGGAAGTTAACAAACCAATCTGCGCTGCACGCAATTACGTAAGAATTTCTTTATTCTGCTTCAACGAATGGGATTTGGAAATTAAATGTAACAACGTCAATATTGCGTATTCAAAAGCAGTGTAGGTTTTAAGATAGAATATTTGTTTAATCGAAATATAGTGGTTTCTATTTATAACAATATTGGTCAAATGTAAATTATTGTCAGTGACAGTGGGATTCCGGTAAATGAGAAATTCGTTAAAAATCCTCCGCGGTCGGCCCAACAGCGATATCAATCTTTATTCCTAGTTTAATTGTAAATAACCTTTTTGAGGCTGGGAGATACTTTTAATTTGAATCGACCAACAATATTTATTTTAAAGGGCAAATATCGTTAAGTTTCTTAAAAATAAACGGATTTATTAATAAATAATCACGAATCTAGCAAAAACCAATTTGTCCTAAAACTTGGATATTATTTTTGTTCATCCATGATTGTAAATTTAAGAAATAAAAATATTAATGACATATTTTCAAAATTCACAATCGTAATTTATTAGGATCCACGAAAATTTGCTTCACGATCGACGACCAGTCGGGAACCCTTGTCCTAGTTGATTAGCAGAAATTCCTGCGGATTTTGAAGGTACTTTCCTCCGACGTCTCTGTTTTGAGCCCGTTTCCAGTATCAATATTGAAAGTATGACAATTATTATTACTTATCTCGATCTAACCGTCACATATCCTTACTAAATATACTCGTATATTTAAAAATTAACAAGCGTGTTGACATTTGAATAAGCAGTAGAATAAAAAGGCCCATGAATATTTCATACGATTATGGGTAAAAATCGAATATATTTTTTAAATAATGCAAGGCCACACAAAAGTGTCCGATGATGACGAAGATAAAAATACGCGCGGGTATTTATTTAGCTGGATTGCCCCCTGCCAAAATAAAATTTCCTGTCGGCAGAAAAGGGCGCGCTCTGGTTTACCCGTTTACCGGTGAATTATCATTGTGTAAATATATATATATAAATATGTATATAAATGGATATGATTCAAAGTGCGTTCTGACATTTACGAAACAACCGAATAGAGGAGTGCGGCATGGGTAAACGGGTGAGGGGGGGGGTTGTACTTAAAGTTATCTTTTCGGTACTTCGCTATACAAAACGTGTAGATATTGAAAGAATCAATAAAGTTCTCAAAACGCCATACCAATCCATTAGATTTACATAATCCATCACTCATTTCCTCGAAGGTTGCTATTAAATTAGTTTCATATTATAAACTTTGCTATAAAATATGTACTCTCACGCAAGTACCCTGGTATACTTAATACGAACAATTGTTCGAGATATTTAATAGTTTCATAAAAGGGAACCGATTATTACATTATTCTATCGCAAGCAGCAAAACCTTTCACTGAGCAATCATGTTTTTTTTTTCATATTTATGGGGCCACAATGGTAATAGAAAAATTATTATGAGTGATCGTGGATCAACAATTGCAAGTCTATTTCATATAAATTACAACAGCAAGATAAAAATTATACATCGGTTTTTACCAACGACTAGAAATGGATGTGTAACTGGTACGTAAAATATGTAAAATGATTTACAAGTAAAAAACTCGTTTAATCCAATACATATTTCAATATAATAAAACTATGTAGGCTGTAGATACACTCCTATATCAGACGTCAAGCTCAATCAATGCTATCAGTTTGGTATTGAAACTATGAGCGTATTATTATATCAGGTAATTTGATTTTCATGATACGAGTAAGCTCACAGTATTGACAGACTTTTTACATTTTCCAGAAATATTTTTTAAAGAACTTTAACCGTCTATTGACTAATGATTTTTTTTTAAATTACACGTTGAAAATCTTGTAAGAGACGAATCCGGTCTTGAAATAAATATATATGCGGAAAAATGTATAAAAACTGTGTTATTGTTTCAATATAATGGCTTTTCACCAAGGGTAAGAGAAAATTAATTAAGCTCACAGTAGATTGTCATTATTTACTATCGTATAATTTTGTGATTATAAAATGAATATGGTTTCAATGCATTATCATAAAACGAAGAACTGTTGTGATATATAAAAATCATATGTTTATTGATTTTTAAATTGTTTCATAAAGAGAATTAAGAATTGTTTTCTTTTGGGTGATTTTTTTTATGGATGAGCGCTGTCTAAATTACTCATGGTATGGGGAAAATATTTGAAATAAATCACAAGTAAAAGTGAACTTGCACTTGTATTCGCTTGACCCGATGTTTTAAAAAAGGGAAAGTAATGGATACTCAATAAAACTTTTCTTTGTGTATTCTGAACTCTCGATCAAATACGGTTTCCTCAAACTTTTAGAAGAGGATATTAGCGTTCAACGCATCAAGTATAACAATATAAAAGGAATCCAACGTACTTTTTATAAGATAGCTAAGTCTGCATAACTATGATAAGATAGTCATCGAGTGTGTATCACGATTCGCGTCAGCCGTTAAGTATTGACGACGTTGTCATAACTCTGTCGAATTATGATAAAAGCAATATGTAATGCAACTTTTATAAAATAAGTATAACTAAACACTAAACCAAACCGAAATTGAAAGTGCGTTTACGTAACTATAATATTAAACTTTAAAATGTTCAAAAGCCACTACGCCTTCATAATATTATGAAGATTTTCGTTGAAGAACAGTTGTTTTCTATTTGTTAATTATTAATTAAAACGTTTGGGCCCATCTCACGATTACAAATACAAATATTTGTATATACGTACACAATTGTTATTATTCACATATTAAATTAAGCGTACTAAGTCTGGTAGCAATTATCAAAATTAGTTTTCATATTATAACGTAATTTAGGATACGAGTTTCATAATATAATTTGAAAAAAAAAAATATTTTAGCTATGGCGAGAAATTATGATTGTTTGGGGAAAAACAATGAAACGACTAAATCGCATTTTTATCACAATGGCAATATTTATGCACGGTTATTGCAC
>JAPMAE010002852.1:803-10990 GCA_036584705.1 Rhyacophila sp. 25_7 | reverse complement strand
CTGATGAAAAATCATATAGGGTGGTAGTGAACGATCAGGTCTCTGAAACCGTGCTCTCTATTTAGCAGACGCATCGAAGGCATCCAGGGTCGGAAGGTAAACGATTCTGTTTTTTCCAGAGGTGTTCTGGAGATTTGAGGTGAAGAGATTGACATTGGACCAGTTAACTTTTGACTGGACATGGTAAATTTGCTTCCCAGCTCTATGAGCTTGATAAGGTAGTAGAGGCCTAACTGCGCTTGAGGGCATGACAAACAGAATATTGAGCATTTTTTATAGAACTACCCATTAATGATTTTACCTCGTACAGAGGTATTTAACAGGATCCGTCCTCACACGAGTCCTATCGGGCATGTTGGTATCTACCAACACAAATTTGAAGGCCTTTTCTAAATTTGCGACATTTTTCGGGAAGAAATTTCACACGGACTCCCAAGTAAACTCATCAGATTCAGGCTTGGACGGCCAAAGTGATATTCAATACACAGGGTATATATGCCACTTCATGCCACTAAGGAATAGTTATGAAGCAATTAGAAAGTCAACAACTTATATAAATTTCTTTCACACTTCGGTGCATGGTGATACAATGCAGCTCTGTTATGGAAATTGTTAAAATAACATCAAGATTCTTTCGTGTGGTGTCAGAAAAGCGGTCGTGCACAATCGCGGCTGTAAATACTGGCGGGTAAGTGGTGGGAAAATAAAGTTTAAATAACTTTCACAATAATAAGATTGTATTGGCGCATGTAGTCAGACATATTCATACGTATGGGTCATTTTATAATAATATAGCACTAAATATTATGAAAGGCTTGAATAATATGAAACGAATTTTTAAATGCTTTTATATCAAACGTCTTGCCATGTAATAAATAAAATTAATCCTTTCATACGACAGGAATATATCAATTTAAAATCCGCTTTTGATTGCACTCGTATTATTTTTTATGAATGAT
Source organism: Rhyacophila sp. 25_7 (assembly GCA_036584705.1). NCBI lineage: Eukaryota > Metazoa > Arthropoda > Insecta > Trichoptera > Rhyacophilidae > Rhyacophila > Rhyacophila sp. 25_7. Next base: position 10,031 of record JAPMAE010002852.1, on the reverse strand, counting down.
TCATTGTCGAGATAATTACAAATTCGTTCTTTTATAAAACTCTCCACACAGATCAACTTTTGATTTACTTCTATTGTAAAAAACTAGTTAGAAGTGGATTTAAATAAATTATTATGATCAAAAAAGGGTAAGTTATACAAATTCACTGCCGATATAAATTATTACTCTAAGCTGTGTAAAGGATAGCGTCGAGCCTTCTAAGTACTGTTAAACCATTAGTCCAAGAGCGCTATTTAAACATGTGGGTGTATAATCAATTTAACGCTTATCAATGCTAAAAAACTTTTATTGCGCCAATGGTTTTATGATATACCGTCATAATCCTATTACAGATAGTGTGGCATTTCCCAAAACCGAATATGTGAATATACCATGATAAATTGTACTTAATTTTGTTCTAAGTAATTCTAGTTGTGAATATTGAGAAGACCACGTACTTAAAATATCAAGAAACAGTGGCCCATGCGTAGATATGTTGGCGGGCAATCCCAGATTTGAAAAGATTTTTAAGAAAACTATCGAAATACTTAAGAACAAACTTCTCCGAAGGAAATGAAATACCCGTAGAGCTTGGAAACGACAAAAAAAAGAAAATAAGAAACGCTGCATTTTTCCCGCTTCTAGTCTATTCAGGACAGAATTATTGTGTAAGAAAATCAAATTTCGACCTTACAACGTGACCGTCCAAACTAATGTTCTACATGGATGTGGAACTGGAAAAGGTTATTTGTGTATTCGAGATTAAGATACTCCAAAGAATACTAGAACTAATCGAAAAAAATCATGGAACCACATTCGTCTCAATGTTTTGACCAATTTTTTCACAAGAGAATCGATGTCTCAGAGGCAGGGAGAAACAGATGGGCCATGTAATTGCGTACGACGAATATAAACTTTCAATTACATTTAAAGAAACTGGAAATGGAAAAGATATGAAAGATGTGCGCCACGAGGAATGCATAGCGGTTGAGTATAAACAACTGGAGGGAAGCTAGAGAAGCCTGAAGATTGTGTAGTCGGTCATGGACTAACGAGTATATGAGCCGTAGTTCCATACCACCATTATCATCGTTATCTTTGCTCACTATCTACCCCTTATCAGAACTATATATCCCTGACATCTTATTTACTCGGGTGTTACGAACTTGAAGCCTTATGTACAAGGTGTACTTTTTCTATGTAAAACATTCATACAATTAACATAAGAATATAAACATTTTTTTAAACAATGTTTTATTATTTTTATATTGGCATTGTTTTGCTAACAATGTCAAGAACTTTATGTGTATATTTAAATTCGGAAAAGGTTCAGTATACCTTTTTGGAGAGAATATAGATGCACCGCAATGTGTAATGCACTTGAACTATTTACAGAAGGGTTTAAAAAAGCATTTGAGGAAGAAACGCAATAAATAATAAATCATTAGACTTGATGACAAATTGCCAGTGCATTCTTTAACGCGTCGAGAAGATACGATGGTAATGTTATCTACTAAAGTATTTTTTATTAATATTTCGTCACCGAATATGGATACATTTCTTTTTTACAGAATAATTTTTAAATAAACACATCACATTTTTATGTACATACATATATAATATAATGAATAATATATATATTTACGAGAAAGTGTTAGTTTGGAATAGTCAAATTGACTGACCTGTATACACACGCGCAAATTGAAGTGTACGACATAATATTAGGGGTCGTCCATAAGCCACGTAACGCTCTTGAGGGGGAGGGAGGGGTGACCACCAACATCTACGTGACGTACAAGGGGAAGGGTGAGTTAATTTTTATTGTTACGTAACACTTATTGCTTTCAAAAAGTGGATAGGTGATTTTAAATTGCATGCCTATTTAACCTTTTTAGTGCTAGACATAATGTCACAACATGGTAAGTTGTGTATTTTGAAGCAAAAATAGAACCTAAATATTTATTTTAACAGTATATCGATAGTTTCTTTATCATGACTTTGTTTTTAATGACTATATTTTAATCATATCTCTGCACTTTTATATATATTTAAAATCATCTAAAATATCCAAATTTGTCTAACAAACTACGTTTTAAGTTCTGCGAGTTAACTCGCTTCTGACACTTAATCTGTTAAGGTGGAAAGTTACGTAACTTTTGAGAGAAAGAAGCCAGGGGGGGTCAAGCTGAATGTCTACATGGTGTTATATAGAGGGGTAAGAAGGTAAGAAAAAACGTTACACGGTTTATGGACGACCCCTAAATAGAATGTTATACGGGAAAACCGTGTAATATATTAGTTACTTTTCTAATAATTAAAAATGTAAAATGTCAATGAATAAAGACATGAATGAATATACAGACCTATTACCAGATTATAGACAGTTTTTTTATTATTTTATCATTGAAACAAACTGTACTCGGATGGTTTTATTAAATTTACCACACCTGTTTTGATAGAATTCTCTCTTTATTTGCGTATCACCTTGATCCTCTATCGATCTATCGTACCACTAAGACCAATATTTTTATTTTCGTATTTAAAATACAGTGTAGACCGTTGAACAAGAAAATGCTTAACATAAAATAATATTCCGGTCCTTACAAGACACTTTGTAATTTAATCCGTTTATTTTCTTTTAACAAGAAATAAAAATCAACTAATGCCTAATTCATGGTATTCCAAACTTTTCCTGCAATGGAGCGCTGAAATTTTGACGGAACCCTTGTTTATTTTGTCAAGTAGTTATATTAATATAAGTGTGTAAATGCGACAGTAGGCATTCAGCTTGTCGGCTACTTCAGAATGAGATGGGCGCATAAAGTAAGCAGAGATGAGAAAATGTTAAGTGTGAGTAACTGGAGAAAGAGACAGTGAGAGAAAGAGAGGCTTGGAGAAAGATAGTGCACCCGGCCATAGATCGGAATGGATCGTAGCTCTACATTCAAATAAAATGTTATTATATTCACTGAAACATTATATTTTTAGATATAAACATCTAAAAAAAACCATTAATCCGTCGAATATATTTAAGTATCTTATAGCCGTCACAGGATATAAAATAATTCTAGGTTTTCGCGGAACACCTACCTACTTTCCATGGAATACCAGTATTCTGCGGAACATAGTTTGGCAAACTCTAGTCTAATTTAAATAACAACAACAAAAAATATACCGGTGTTCTGGATAGTCACCATATAGTGTACCGTTTAACATTTTTTTCAACTAGCCAGCCGCATACCCACCATAAATAGGCCAAATAAATATATTTTTTTAACAAATGGCATTACCTATTATTACACAATAAAAATTATTAAAGGTATACGCAAATATTAAAATAGTAATACAGTTTTTATACATTTTTTTAATGTGCAACACAAGTTTCGTCTGTTACAGCATTTTCAGTTTATTGTAACAGATGAAGCTAGTCTTGAATATATATTTTTTAAATATATTTATGGAAAAATGTATAAAACCGCTACTATTTCAATATAATGGATTTCCACCAAGGAATGGCAGTTGATTTTTGAACTGATAAGAAACAAACGATGAACAACATTACACAATTTACTTACAATATAATTTTTTATGTTCTCAATTTGTCCAGGAATATGGACGTGCATATACGTCCACTCAAAATTGTCTTTGAAGAAATATAGATATAATATATGTACGTCAAGCACATAATATGTACGCATCAAATAAACATTATAGAACAATAGTAATGCATAGAGTTAATAAAATTCAAATTAAAAGCTAGATTAATGACAAAACATTCACCCAATCGTGCAACTGTAATTTAAAAAAACTCACTCCTAGTGAGAGGTTGATTATCATGCATTTTTGTATAGATTTGTTAGACATGTTACATTTTAATAAACTGTGTGCCCGAAGTAATTTATTATAAACAGGTAATGTATAAACTTTTTGCTATAATTATTACTTTCGTATACACATTTTCAACACAAAAATCTTTAAATTCGGCGTTTCGTCATAAACAATTTCCATTATTTTGCACTATCAGTAAAGTACTCCCCAATCATTATGTCTTGCTGTATAATATATGTTAGATGTGTATCATTTCTAAATATATGTGTTTAGTACACAAACGGCCTAGCATTTACCATATAAAATGAATAACTTTAAATTGAGTTTTGAAACTTGAAGTTGAGAATGCTATTAGTATCTCCAATGTTGCCGACGAATATTATTTGAGATAATTTTGAAGCCGCGATCCGTGACTCTTTGTGGGTAGAATTCGTTTGCGTTATACGCTCATTTATTTATAAATTGCATTGAAATGTTTATGAATTACCCGCCACGCATAATTTAAAACAACGCACATATTTAATTAACGATGCGCATCGTACAATAAAATTAATATGCGTAGGGTTCTCGTGCACTCCGTTTTAAATTGCATTACGAATAACTCTTGTGGATGAGAACTGAACGATGGAATGCGAAATGGCTAACTTGTATACATCAAGAATTTTTACTATTTTCATTATAGTATTCGATGATGTTCAGTTGAATAAAATGAAGGAATCATATCATAGCGGAGTAGGGTGATGGCGAACAACGGGTTAAACATATATTTGATTTATTAAATAAATAAATAAAAAATAGTATCAATAAACTATTCGCTATAAAAAGACAAATACCTATATTACCAAATATCATAACACTGACAATCCTTACTCTTGGTCTGACGACTTGTTGATACATGCTTCTGCATTTCATCAGTACATAATCTTCAGTGTAATTCAAACAGACTGGTTTTATCTTATGAGAGAAAGAATAGTCTTACAATCTCATAAACATATTTTGTCTATAATTGATGTGACAAAATTAACATTAATGAAATATTTTTTTTTTTTTAATATCTTGAAATATCAGTTATTATGTGTACAAATCGTAAAATCACTAAGTACAAAATCTTCATCAATTAATATCACAATTCTGATAATTCCAACTTATTCTCAAACAAATTACTAGTTAATGCACGTTTCCGCAAATGATCACTTTGCATTAGAAAATGCAAACATATACAGTGCAATTCCGATCATTCGAATCCCGTTAATTCGTAAGTCCATCAAAAACTACTGGTCCTTTGGGAAAATCGTGGCAATTCTTAAAAAAACAATGCATTTTGGTCCCCTCGTTTATTGATAATTATTTTTCTTGTCAAGGCTACCTAAACGTCATGTAATTCGTAATTTTTCAGGTAAAGAATCCCATTTACTCACATACAATGATGCAATTTTTGCTTCTCCGACACAACAACTTTGATAAATTCAGGTTTATTTATATTTTTGATTACTTCTAGGATTGTAACCTATTCGATAAATTGCTGCCGTAATCGAAATTCCAATTCTGATTTTTTACAGTTTGAGTTTTTTCACTTTTTTTTTCAAAAACTTTATACCGTTTTAATATGTAATTTGATTTACATTTACGTATTTAATATTTTTTAACAAATCTCGTTAGCCTGAAATTTTATGTTTTTTGCGCACGATTACTTTATAATCCCGCTTGTTTGAAAATCCGTAAAATTCATAATTAGCCCAAAGTCCCGTGGCACTACGAATTATCGGGATTATACTGTACTGATGTTTATTGAAATCAAGCAGACTCTTATGATTAAATTTTTTAAATCTTATAAATTCAATTTAAAAACTCAAAAAAGTTTAAGATTATCTTCTCTCGTTTTTACGATATTCACGCCAATATATTCGAGCTTCGTGAGCCATAGGTTCGCCATCACTGACAAACACGCGAATCATATTCACCAATTATTCATGATTAAGCATGCATTGTACAGGTTTACAAAGTAAATAATTATTGAATTTGCACAGCGTGCCATTAACTCTGGGGATATTATAAATATGTTAAAAACATGATTTCAAATCTATGAAGTTGAAGAGAGCAATATAAGTATGTCTAAAGTTTAATGGCACATGTTAAGTACTCGTATCAATAATTAATAATGAAAATATCATAAGGTTTCACATATGAACAAAAAATAAAGTTGATGAATAATAAAATGCTTATTATTTCAAATTAATTATTAAAGCTCTCGCCTAGCTTTTTGTCGAGCTTGTAAAACTCTAACGTCGCATTATTATTATTTACAGCGTCTTTTTCATTACCCAATCATACTGCCTGGCGAAAATGAAAATGACCCTTCTTTCCCGGACCCAATATGAGGTCTGTCCCATAGGAATAGCTTCTATTTGGGGCCCATATTATAATTTATTATAGTATAATGGCACACCCTATCAACAAAGCCATCAACTGGCTTTATCGTGTAAGTATAGCCATAAACTAGGCAACTAGCTAAATTTTGTATCACCTATAAAACTATGAGACTCCAAATTATTTAAGGGACTATTGACAATATAATGTACGGAGCGAAATTTACGCCAAAGAACAGATGTTACACTATTAGTTTATTATATCGTACAATATCTGTTACATGGATTATTCTTATACCGATACGTGTGTTGAAAGTTTAGCAAAATTATATAAACATAATATTTTTTCTCATTTATACGAGCGATATCTTTGGGTGCTATTTTATATTTCTAGTAGAATTTATTGCTGTTCCATACACGACACACGTATTTCAGTTTATAGTTAGTGGTCGTCCATAAACCACGTAACGCTCTTGAGGGGCTTGGAGGGGTGACCATCAACGCCTACATGGCGTTACAAGGAGGAGGGTAGGTTAATTTTGATTGTTGACGTAATTCTTTTCACTCTCAAAACATAGTTAAGAGGTGATTATAAATTGGATTCCTATTTAATCTTTTCTGTGCCGGACATAATGTCACAACTTAATAAGCTGTGAAGTTTTAGCAAAAATAGAACTTAAATATATTTTTTTAAAGTATATTAAATGTTTCTTTATGATGACTGTGTTTTTAATGACCATATTATAATCATATCTCTGCAATTTTATCTTGAAAATCATCCTAAGTATCCAAATATGTCTAGGAAACTACGTTTTAAGTTGTGCGAGTTAACTCGCCTCTGACACTCAATTTGTTAAGGTGGAAAATTATGTATTTTTTTATAGGAGGGAGGGGGGGTCAAACTGAATGTCTACATGCTGTTACATTGAGGGGAAGAGAGTAAAAAAACGTAAGAAAAAAACGTTACCTGGCTTATGGATGACTTCTTATTACCAATACAAACTCGGCTGTTGAAAAATTCTTGACCGTATGCATTTAAAGAGATGATTGCAGTTGATTTTGTTTATTAGGAGATTTTAATTTATACGTATTCACATACACTCAATGTTATAAGGTCGTCCTTACACCTCGTAACGTTTATTATTAAATTTTTATACCGAAGCATGTAATACAATATAGACATTGTGTTTGACCCTTCCTCCCAACTCTCAAAGGTTACGTAACTTTCTACATTAAATAGAAATGAAATTTACAATCAACTCCTATCCACTTTTTGAGAGGGAAAAGTGTAACGTAAAAATAAAAATTAACCCACCCCTCCCCCTTGTAAAGCCATGTAGACGTTAGTGGTCACCCCTCCTTCCTCTCAAGAGCGATTACGTGCACAAGTTTTTTCACGTGTATTTGAAACCAGGACATGGACCAAATTGTTTGAGCTAATAATTGACAATTATTATTCGTGAAATATCTGTCAAAACAATCTTCACATTGTGAAGATCCATTTGCTTCGTTTCAGAGCGGACATGGTTAAAAGAAAGAAAGAATATACAAGCAAGTATGAAAGATTTTGAAAATATACTATATATTTGTACGGATAGTGAGTGCTTGATAAATTATATTTCTAAGAAAAAAATCATTTCATTGATTTAAGGTGTTAAAAATAAACTTTTCTAACGTGGTTTATTGTTCTTTTTACTTGATTAAATTGTAAAGCAAATACAAAAAGAAATATGTCTTTTATCTGATGTGATCTCAGATATTGTTTATAAATAATGTTGTGGTCTGACGCATCCAAAACCTCATTGGCGTTCAAAAATGTTCTCGGTTGATACATAGTGAGTCGTAAATATGCGGTGATTTCATTAACATTCCGAAGCAAAATTGCTTTTATGTTAGAGCCAATGTTACGCTTGCTACTGTTATTGGTACAATTACTCTTACAACAAAATTTCGTATCGTAATTAATTCTGTATCCAAATATTTATTTGCGCAAATACGTTTATAATTGAAATCCTCGCTAACTTTAGAATTTTATTGTCCGATTAGCAAGTGCGTGAATAATAAAGACAAAACTTATGTACCATCATTGTATCAAGTTTTTTTTTAAATATTTTATTTTGCGACAATTTAGAATCAAAATTGTTAAGATTAAAACTACAATAATTCAGGTCAGTGCTTCTCAATTTGTTTCATGTCACGGCCCCCTAAATATTCCCCGGCCCCTCGAAACAAATATTTCACTTGCCAAAAGGTATATTTGGTATTAATTATTACTATTAATACACGCATATTTATATTTTATCACAAAATAATAGGAACTTACTTATAATATATACATTGGCTAAATATTTAATGTGGAAAAATATTCATAATTAAATATTTGTACAAAATTTCGCGGCCCACGCAAGAAAACCTACGGCCCCCAATTTGGGAAGTAATGATTTAGGTGACGCTAAGAAAATATTGAAAGTATGTATTGTGCTAATAGTATAGAAGTTTCGGGTTCAAGTATAGTTATTAAAACAGAGCTGCGGAGTCGGTTCAAAATTTTCCGATTCCTTTATCCTATTATCCGACTCCGACTCCATTTTCTCAATTATTTTATAATTTGTTACGTTTATAACATTAGTTACAGAAGTCATATAATATTATTTCACGATATAACACGTAACCCAATCACCAAACGATGACTGAAGACGTAACAAGAAAAACAAGCATTAGACATGTAAGCAAGATGTAAATAACACTGCTTCCGAGAAACTGTCTAACATAATTCAGTCGACTGAATTCTGAATCATATACATTCGTTGACACTTGACAAATGCCGTTTTCATTTAAAGAAAATAAAAAAGAATTCTGAGTCGGAGTCGGTCGACTTTTTTCTGGGAATGTCACGACTCCACAGCCCTGTATTAACGTAAAATCTGCGCAGTTATACATTTTATACATATATTAAAAACACGTGTTGTAACAATATATCCATATATTATCAGAATCAGAAGTTTGCAACGATAATTAATACTTATGAAAATAGAAAATAAGTAGCCCTCGTAAG
>JAPMAE010002842.1:0-13553 GCA_036584705.1 Rhyacophila sp. 25_7 | reverse complement strand
ATATATATAATATATATTATAACAGCATATTTTAACTTTTTTGTACTTTATATTTATATTTGCATTATCAATATCTGATTGGTTTTATTGTTTTAGTTAGGTTAAGATATTATTGTATGTTCTGTGGGTTAACACGAGATTTGAAAAAAATGTGAAACAGATTGTTAATATTTTCAATGTCTATACAATCTATATTATTTATTTGCAAGCGTTGGAGTTATTGCGGTGTAATTATTTACAATATAAAGAAATAATCTGAATCTGAATAAGAAAGCATCTGGTTACAAAAAGCGATATAAGTATATTTTGTTGAAATCAAGAAAAAATAATTTGGCATTTTACGCACAATTTTATACGACGTGTAAAAATTTTATGTACTAAAAGACAAAATAAACTTAATAAACAAAATGTTCGTGCATTGGAATATTTAAAATCTGGTTGATTTCGTTTGCATTCAAATATTTAAATTACATTGAATACGATGAAAATAAAAAATCCTAACGTAAAACAAAATTCGATCTTAAAACATAAAAACACTGTTTGCAGAAAATATTGAAGTGTGTTTATATATCGTTTTTAGTAACTAGACGTTTCAATTATTCATGAAATTCACTATGTAATCAATAAACAGACATTGAATTACATGTACACTTACAAGTTGTATGTGAGTGTGTGCACATTTTAAAATAAAAAAATAAAACGAAATCGTTTTATACTAGTTTGTTAGCGGTAACGAATTCCAAGAATAAGGGTATATTGCTTGTATAAACTCCTTTCAACAATGTTAAAACAAACGATTCGAAATTCGAATCGATCGAATAAAATAATAGAAATTCGATTTGAATTGAAAAAAGCTTTTCCAGCTAAAACTCGTACAGAAGTAATAATCTTATAATAAGAATTTTCAAATAAAGCTTTCGTTATTTGGTAAAAGTAATTTATTAGTCTTGCAGGACATGACGGTTAATTTTAGATTCAAATCTTTTTGAATAAAGAACTGATAGTTACCTTTTCAAAAAAAAACTGGAAGTATTTTAAAAAGTTATTTATAACGATTATCTCTTAAACTGATGAATCATGTAATTTATTCTTCATTTATGTCTTTTTACTTAAACTAATTATAACTAGTTATAGATATTTATGCATGAATATAATACATAGAAAATTTGGACAGAAAAAAGTGAAATACGAGTATATATGTTTTTTTCATAAAACTAAGATATAAATTAAAAATTCGTCCCTTTACTGACAATTCTATCAGTATTTTCTTTCAAAAAATCTCATATTTGAGGAGCGTGGCGTAGAAAATGGCAACCCATACTTAGGTGAAATTTCATTTTATGCAATTTTTAGCCTATTTATTAACCATTTATCATTTCCTCATTCAAATTATTTTTTTTGAAAAATATATAGGTAGTGTGAAAGTAATCTCGGTAACCCCTCTTATTTTTTCAGTATATTTTTAAATAGGTGAGAAATTTTAAAATGCAATTACTCGTATTACAAAACTATCTCATTGTGGATTACCAAGTTTTTACACCACACATCTAATTTACTCCTTATTTGCTGTAGTCACGATAAAAAAATGGTGAACTTTCTGTGGATATTATATTAATACTATAAAAATTACGTATACAAGAATATTAATGTCATTTTCATTCCTCTAATTGTATTATTTCAACCATATCCGCTCTAAAACGAAGAATATGCAATTTAATAGTAAGGATTGTTTTGTTGAGTAATAATTATCAGTTATTAATTAGCTCAACCAATTTGATCTATGTCTCGGTTTCAAATGTGCATAAAAAACTTGTGTACTAAATCATTAAAATACGTTTTTTGTGTTTCCTGAAAAAATTGTTTTGTGAGGGTTAAACTCGATCGATATCGTAAATTTTGTGATAGTACTAAAGAAACTAAATTATTTAATCAAGATAAATTGTGTCGTTAATTTCACGCATCAAATTCACAAAGCAATTTATTTATATAGAACATTCTATAATAAAGCACAAAGTATAACGTACTCGTAATTAATTAAATAGCAAAAATAAAGGCCAAACTTGAAGTTTTATATTGTGCGAGTTAATATTTTAATGTTTTAATATTTCAAATAATATTTAATTGAAAACATAAATTTACGTATAAATTTGAATGAAATATTATATCTCGATAATACCAGGTGTAATATTATATATATTTTGTAGTTATCAGTGCCGTTTTTGCTATGGAAGAATTATCGGCTTATAAATAACATCAACCGATGTTTTAGCAAATAAATCATTTCTCTGTTTCTACTTTAGCCATACCATATTATTGTCGCAGTCCGCGAACGAATAATAATATTCTTTCCAGCGTCTTGACTTACAGGGGAGATTCTCCCGAAAGATAAAGTAATTACTTCTCTAGCCCTCTTCGACATTTTCGACTGGAGTTGGCTTGTGTTTTATATAATTGCCCGTGATTTACGATTACGCTTTGATATTTCTGAGCGCCCAATACTTTTTCAAATATATAAATCACACTTAAAGATATATCATTAAAAATTAGAAAAAATATTATTATATATAAAGTATTTTAAAGTAAAGTCGTAACTACTCAAGAAAACTTTAGTTTAAAAAGGAGTATAATTCCATTATAAATTAAATGTATTGTTTATGAAAAGTTCCTATGTCAGAAATGTGATGAATGACTCAATCAATTTGAATAAAACTTTAAAGCTAAAATGATTTTTCGTATTAAAATACATAATAATCTATAATTCAAAAAAATATAATTTTTTTAAATATTATAATACCAGATAGATGTTGATGAATTTAAATACTTAGAAATGTATATAACAGAAAATAGGAAACCTCGCTATCCGAATGGGTCTTGCTGTAGCGATCTTTAACTCCATGCGGAATGTCTAAAACTTATAGCTATATTCTAAAAAACGCTGTTTCGCCTATTCGACGCTTGCATATTGACTGTGTTTCTATGTGGTAGCGATTTATGGCACTCTTGATATAAATTTTGCCATGGCTTACAGTGGACAAAACAATCGAAAGTTTCAATAGCTTTAAATACCCGAAGGTGCACATTACGAGAGATGGCATTTACAAAGAGAGCTTGCTATGGAGTGTGACTTCCTCAAATGACTTTCAACTCCATGTAAAAAGACTGATAGCTGTAATCTGTTAAAGTCAAATGCTGCCTTTTAAAATCTTGCACTTTGACAGTGCTGCTCTATGGTAGTGAACTATGGCACTTTACAGAGTCTCAACATAATTTATTACTAAACTTCAAAAACGAAGCCTTGTATACAATTAAGGTGATAAAAGAACAGACTATGCAATAAGATGAGACGTTAAATGTGTTGAGAATGCCTGAACCGCAACTTTAATCAGGTATGCCTCTTCTTCTATTTAGTTGGAACATATCAAAATGCACAAGGTTAATCAATATTATATATTTATATACAATAATAACGAAAGTGAATGTTTATTTTTTTTTGAAAAAAAGGTATTTTTAGCACATTTTAAACTAAAGTTTTATGTATTAAAAAAAATATTCACAAGTAGTTGATTGATTTAATAAGAGACTGCCTGTAAATAAAATATATATTTTTGTCGCCAGTACAATCACGATTAAACGCAATCGCCTTCCTGACACTCACAAATAACATGTTTTTTCCCCATATGTGATTTTAAGCTTATCCATAGCGGAGCCGGGTGAAATGGTATCACTATGCACCTCTGTGAAAAACCTACGTAAAGAGAGAAAATATATGAAAAACAGTTAGTTTTTCGTTATATCCTCAGTGGCATGAATAACCTTGTATACCTGATGTATTGATAACTCAATCGACCTCGAAGACGATGAATTAGTTTCAGAGTCTGTTTATCGGAGACAGTTTGAAATATTTCTTTTGACAATACGTATTCCTATATGTCTAAAATTATGTCTACACTATCTATTCATATCTAAAGGTGATTTACGATAAGCGGGTTTCCTTCCACGCATTATTCAGTGTAAACAGCCTCGTAGAAATAAAGATAGTTGTAAGCGTGAAATAATATGTTGATAATGCGGAAGCTGATATATTTTATTGGTCCTCAAAGATGCAAAATCTTTTCACGTTTCACCTTTAAAATATATGTGTTTGAAGTTATTATGTAATTTTGTATTAAAGAATTTTTTAAGTTATACATTTTTGTGGTTCTTTCCATTATACCAAATTAGACTCTAGTTTTCTTAGAGCGTATAGTATTATAAGCATTCATTATTAGTTGATTTGTATTGGTTCAGTAAGGGATGTGCTCTATTACCTAGAAACTGTAAAGTGGTTTTGGTGAGGGCGGTGTGAATTCGCAAAACGGAATATTCAATTGGCAAATACAATTTCATAATCAGTTTAAATTGGACCCTTGTTCTGAATATTAAATGCGACACCCATGTATACATAATAATAGTTTACAATTTGAGCTTTAGGAAGTCATTTCCGTTTACAAAATTTCTCGGAGTTCGAATGAAAATAAATCATGCTTTCGTCTGGCGATCAAAATTAGTTTTATTTCGTTTATGTACTCAATTTTTACGAAAAAATAAACTTGTCAATCTGATAAACTTTCAAATAATACGCACAGTTTTATACAGTATAGTAAGTGATATTTTACGATTATTTAGAATACATGATAGTAGCATGTACGAACATTAAGACAATGTATGATCAGACCATAGTGTAAGAATGAACGAAAATAATAATAAAATAATACGCATTTTTTAAAAAAAATATCAATTAATATCTATTTTACATGTCTGAATCTATTTCTACAACCATTTACAAACAATCATTCCTACTTCTCGTGATGTCATCCACCTTAATCTTTTTGAAGTGTCCGATAACCTAAATATGTACCTACTAAAGTTATGAAATTCCTTATCTATATATTCTATTGTAGATTTCAACCTATTCCTAGAAGATCCTAAGCGGCAATGGGACGAGTTCCGTTTATCTTATCAAATCCGTTCAAAATATATAACATATCTGCACGGTCCGCACGATATCAAATTTTCATCAGTCCGTATCTTAAGTTACAAAATAATATACACACATGTTTAATATTAAATTTATTTATTCTAATCTTAGAACCTTAGATAACAATCTCCTCTTGTAATATATATGTTTTACGCTTACCATCTTCTGCCTGGAATGGGTCGATTTATTGATTTTAATAATGTGACCCATTCACGTTTGAGATTCCATTCCATCATAACATCAAAAAAATATATATTAGCAACTCAATTTTAGTATGAATGCAACATTCTTGATTTTATTTAACAAGTCTTATTTGAAATATTTAAAAAAAAATTTAAGTCAGGCTTTATATTTTACTTTACATATCACTATATATTTAACAGTCAACTCTTTTTTAACTGAATAATTGACCTAAAAACGTCACTTTTACACATATTTGTCCACTTAAAAGCTTTGAAGTCAAATATTTTTTACAAACGCTATAATGTTTTTGTAAACATTTCAAATATTTAGCTTAGAACGCAATCATTTCAACGTGAATAAATAAAATAGTTTATTCTACAAAATATTCATGTGTTAATAAATTTATTACTTACATCTAAATAAAGCTATGAATTTATCATATACAAGCTTAAAAAATGTATTTGTATGGTATTTTAAAGTTAACAAAGTTGCTAAGTAAAACTTTGTTTTAACTAAGTTTAAAGAAAAAGCAATTTCGCTGAGGCCAATATATTTTCCGCAGATTTAATTAAATATAACACGATAATGTGGTTTCTGTGGACTAGACTAGACTAACATAATTTCTTAATAAGATAATTGTATTATTAATAACAAAAAAGTATATCTTTGATAAGTATCGAAATTTCAGAATGCTATATTAGAATGAATGGTCAATTAATGTCCTTGAATAATCATCAAGTTTATTAACTTAACTAATTAGAATTAATATTTAATACTTTTATTTTTTATTATATGACTTAAATACGCTAATAATATATCACTACTTTTAAATTGTAAATAAATCTAAGGGGGATATTGAATAGACAAAGTACTTAAGGGTGTCGAAAAATTAGCCCACAAAGAAACATGTTGATAAAAAAGTTCAGTTTTTAGCAGGGCTGTAGAGTCGAACTCAGAGTCACTGTCAGTTAAAAATCGACCAACTGTAACTGCTTTTTTTATTTTATTTTATGAATAACATTGCGGCATGTGTTAAATGACAACAAATGTATATGATTCAGAATTATGAGACTACATTGTGTTGGACACTTTCTCGGAAGCAATATTATTTATATCTCGTTTACATGTCTAATGCTTATTTTTCTCGTTACATCATCAGTCATCGTTTGGCGGTTACGTTTACGTGTTCTCTACCGTGAAATAATATTATATGACTTCCGTGACTAATATTATAGACGAAGCAAATTATAAAATAAAATAAAAATCGGAGTCCGAGTCGGTAAATTTTAAGATGACTCCACAGCTCTGGTATGTAAGTATTTAGGAACCAACATCTCTAAAAAGAATGAAATGACCCTGGAGCTCACAAACAAGCCAAAGAGTAGAAATGTATTATTTACGCTGAAGAGTCTATTCAGGTCAAAATTCTTGTCAAAGATAACCGTGGAGGAGTAAAGAAGTGACCATAAATATATAGTTCTGTATGTATGTGAAACTTGAAGCCTGAAGAAGAAACAGGAAAAGGCCATCCAAATATTCTAAAATAAATACTCCGTAGAATACTTGAACTAGTTAAAGAAAACCAAGGATTTCGCATCCGTACTAATGCTGAGCTTTAGAAACAATTAAGCCCCAACATAGTGAATGTCTTGAGGGCAAAGAGACACAGACGGGCTGATTATGTTGTAAAGTACAATGAATTTTACAACGAATCTAGAATTCTTAAGAAAGTGTTTGAAGGAACTGTAGTAAGCGCTCGATCCATTGATCGTCCCAGAATGAGATGGGTCGATAACATTACTAAAGGTGAGAATATGTTGAATGTGAATGACTGAAAAGAGATAGAGCTAGAAACAGAGAGACTTGGACGGATATTGTGGAGTCCTGAACAGATCGTAGCGCCAATTTGTGACGTAACTGCTAAATAGTGTGATTCAAAACAATGTTTTAGTACTCGGTGATTTCAATTACATTAAAAACCTTTACATAGTTAGACAAGGGAAATCTTCGACAATTTGTTAGCTTTTTCTGCGAATCTATTGCGTTCGAAGTTTTATTTTTATATTGTCACAAACATATTTAATTAAAGTTTAATTAGTACCCGTAAAATTTAATTAATATATTTTATTTTACAGGATGAGCATACCATTAATGAAATGATAAGCCAAGTATATTATTTTTAAAAATCTTAAAAAAATGTACGTACATTGTATAAATCTGTGTTCTCCTAAACATATAAGAAAATTATTTTGTGATGCTACGATACATTCAGGCACGTTAATGACCGCATAACTTGCCTCCATGCCTCTCTTTCCCTGGAGATAACTTAATATCTCGTGACGTTATCTAATCATTTCATTTTGGGACGACCTAATGACTGAGTGCATACATAAGTACATTCAAACATCTTATTGAAAGTTATAGATTCATCATAATTAACAACATAACCCGCCCAACTGAGTTTCCTTACTCTAAAAATGTTTACTACGTTAAAGTTAAACTGATTGTGAAGTTCAGTGAAGCATAGATGCAAAATTCTAAGTCTTCCTTACATAGTTCAAAATATGCTTTGGAGTACTATATTTTAAAATATTTGCTTAGTATTTTTGTATTTGTCCTTCAAGTTTAAACTTTCACATCGTACAGAACTTTAGTTGTAGGTTTTGTGGCTACATTTCAAGCCCAGAACTTGGTTTTTTTTGACAGGATTTTGAACTTTATAATATTGAACTGTATACATACATATATATAATGAATAAACCTCTGAAACCGATTAACCGTTCACTGAACTTAGAAAACACGTGCTTACGGCAAATTTAAGGAGTGCTGTGGCATAACTATACGCGAAATAAGATGATAAGAGAACAGACCATGGGGTGTCTCATAACGTTTAAAGTGAATAGTAGACTTGGCTTTGCCATTTGCTGAGAATTCCTGAATCACATCTTAATCAGGCATGCTTCTTCACCAAGTCAAGCGGAATCCGTTATTTTAGGAGATTACACATATTTTTGATTGATAAATCTTTTCATACCAAAAAATATTTTTTCACTGCCATATATTTGAAAATATTATCAGTATGTATTCCGTCTGTTATATTTATATATCCAGATAACTTATTGTTTAGTTGGTGATGCTGAATATTGTATTATTTTTGTCGATGCCTTAGATGTTTTTGTAAATAATTCAGTTTACACCCTACTACCGGTATTTCTTTTCGGTCGTAAACTGTTGTCGGGTCAACATTCGAAGGTTGCCGAAGCACTTCGGGCATAGTCGTTAATCCCGATATCGAAAGTTAATTTTTGATCAGAGGCCAAATTTTGTGCGAATTTTTTTGAAACTCTTTCATATACTTATAACACAGGATGATTTGGTTTACCGGTTTAAAATATTGCTTATAAAATTTTCATAATTTTTTGATAATTTTTAATAAATTAGTTGCTAAATTTGTTTAAATAATCAGGAAAGATAATAAAAAAACAGCTTTATTTGTAGATATGATATCGCAAAAAATACTTTAATTAAATAAATAGGTCCAGGAATTATTATTTTATACTAACGCCAAACTTGTCAAGCGATTTACTCTTACATGGCCAACATTTTGAGGATAGAGAGCTTTTGAAATGGGTCGATCAAGTTAATACGCTGTAATGTATCTAAAAATCATAAAAATATATTGGAAGAGATACTGGTCAGCAATTCTAATAGAATGTTTAAAAATATGAGAAGATAATATTACGATTGATACAAAAGCTGAAAGTGAAATATCTAAAGATAAACAAGATTTGAGAATAATTGAAGATACCTCAATAGACCATAATGACATAAAATGAAGGACTCACTACTGATCCGCCAGTACTTACAAGTGCGATTATGCGTGGTTGCCTGCCTGACCCTTCACGAAAGCAATGTTTTTTATTTCTCACATTTTGATTTTAAGCCTACCCATACCAGAGTCGCACGGGACGGTATCACTATGCACAGTGTGCTAAAATAATATAATTTAGTAAGAAAAGAATGAGAATAAGTAGCAGCCTGCCTCATTATTCAGTCCCTGGTGGCATGAGGTGCCATATGCACCCCGTAGTGCTGACGAGTCAGTCAGCCCGGCTATTCAGGCTCGCAATCAACGAATCATTTTGGGGGTCTGCCCAAAATTGTTCCCCCTAAGATGCCGCGAATTGATATAAACAACAATATTTGTTATGGTATCATGCCGGGTGATATTATGTTATAACTAGTCTAGTCGTAAGGTTTTGGAATAAATACAACCTTATTTAATTAGTTCTTTAAAAATATATTGAATATACGAGCATATATGTCATGGCTTATTTTTCAATGAAATATCACGTTTCTGCGTGTTTAATATTTTAAATCACCCAAAGTATTCGAGATTTAATTGTAAACTACGTTTAATTTTTAGCAAATTTACTAGGTAAAGCACGTTTTTGATTATCTACTATATTTGGAATAAAATATATAAGCCAAGCATATATAAAGTTCATATTTTTTAACGCAAGTAGGTATGTTTTTAAAAACATTAAAACTTCAATGCACGTTTTTGAAGTATGATACTATATTTTAAAGTTATTTTTCCATTTATGGCAAATTTAATCTGTTCAGGAGTATAGATGCGCATATGTGTCAAAATTCGCTTTGAAGAAGTATAGACGTATAAGAGTATGTACGTCAAGGACCAAGCAAAAAATACTCTTATTTACTATTTATGCATCAGATAAACATTATGCAATAATAATAATGCATACATTTAATAAAGTTAAAAATTGAATGATAAAAAAATTCACTTCTGAAGAGGTTAATATAGTATTCAATATTTTCAGCTGAAATGCTTATAATTTTTTTAATTAAAGATATATTAAAGTTCTATTAAAATATTTTTATGTTTATTATATTGTTTAGTATATTTTAAATATTATCAAAGACAGAGCTATATTAGAGTCTACATTTCTATGTGTATGTTTTATTTTTTAAATAGAAATAAGTTTTTAAAAAATACAATCTTTTATTTTGCCCCGTTATTTCATAATTATATTTGATGTTACGTTGTGATTGAATATATAATTTATTTCATCACATATTGATGTCAAATAGGCTATAATAATATGAAAAAAACGACTTCTCAGCTTGCCTAATTAAATAATTAATTAAATTTAGAACACACTCGTTGTAGAGACAGCGAGTAATTTTACTATGGGTATGGGCTACGAGTATGGAGTAGACTTTACGCTTTAGTCTACGCTTAATTGAATGATTCCAGTAGCAAATATTTTTTTAAGTTATGAAGTAGAACATAATCAGAAAAACAACAGTTTTTAATGGCTTTATATTAATTTAATGAACAATACGATGTTCAAGGCGTAATTCATAATATTAAATTTGAATAAAATACACAATGCTCGTAGTAATACGCTATGCACTAAAGTCAGTAGAATAAGGTTTAAAAGAACATTTCCAATAAAAAAATAAGTGTATTATGAGTAAATTTTAAAATCTAAATATATACGAGTATATAGATAAATTTGAACTAATTAATCTGAGAAACTGTTTCTATGACACTGTTTCACATTCGTATGTTTTAAAAATATTTAGAAATTTCTTTCATTTTATTTTTCATATATTCAAGCCAAGGACAATATAGATTGATTAAAATTATAGCAAACTTTAAAGAATGGTAAATATTTTGATTATGTAATTGAAATTTGTATTTTTGTTCAAATTTTGATTACCTTTAATGTGTTAAAACATTTTATTCATTTTCCGTCATTCTGTAATACTTTTTATTAAACCATGTTTGCTCTGAAACAAAGCATATGGATTTCCACAATGTGAAGACTGTTTTCACAATTATTTTTTTACGAGTAATAATCTTCAATTATTGGCTTAACTATTTCGGGTTCGTATCCTAGCTACAATACTAATGAATAAATATTTGTAAACTTTGCGACAAGCACGGGTCTCAAACTCATGACCCTGGATACCACTATCCACTCACCCACAAGGGTAATACTTAACAATGGTTTTTAGCCTCTTTGTGGAAACTAATTCCTTTTGGACGTAATACTTGAAGTACGCCTTGTTGCTTAAGAAAATGGTTGGTTAAACTTTCAAATATTATCCATATTCAATAAAAGAAAGGTAATAATCGAGATCAAATGATAAAATAATTTGAATTAAAACTGCATATTATATATTCTAATCAGTTGTTTTGGTGCATACTTATTATTACGTGTGGGAAATATAACAAAACAAGCGAGTGATTGGAATGCTTAGACTAAACGCGATGTATGTTCTGCAGAAATCGAATTAGGCAACGAACTCCGTAATAAACTTTACGTATCCCGTAAAACGAGATTGCTCCATTCCATTGGACGGGTAGGTATATTCTGTTACAGATTTTTTCCCGCTAATACCCGAGACGTACGGAGACAAAATATACTAGTGAAATACGAGTAACAAATGCAACGAGACATTGCTGAAAAAAATGGAGTAGAGTTATTTAATATGCGCAGAATGAAAAGATATTTTTGCTTGACTATGGCTAAATATAAATATATTTTTTTAATTAAAACAACAATCAACAAAAATAATAATGTTTATTGTGAATAATTGGAGTGAGAAAATTAAAGATAAAAAACTTAGAAGATGATTGTTTAGACAGATTTGTACGGACTTGAATGGATCGTAGTGACACGTCAAAAAGAAAATCATTAAATATTATTGAATGAGATTTTTTTTATATTTACCTTTGAATGTTTTGTACATATATGATTGATGTTATAATATAAAGACCTCAAACCAATATCGTTACATGTCACATAGAGTCAATGAGATTTTTAAATAGCTTGAGTATTATTTATTACAAATAGTCTAACACCAGAAAGTAAATATTATTCTATTGTATTATTCGACCCTGTTTAGTTAAAAAGTTAGTTTTTTGAAACGTGCTTTTACTTGAAAATCACAATGTGCACAACTTAATACACATTCTGTTATAACCAATCATGCGTAAAATGCCGAATTTTTATCAAAATTCAACTTTATATTAAAAAAGAGACCTACTAAATTTGTGTGGAAAGAAAAAAAGGCATCAACACTAAATTTTCATGATTTTTCATTAATATTTTCTTATATTTATTATTATATAATCATCAAGTCAGGAAAATATAACACCAATTTTGTTGATCATCATACACTAAGTTTGTGTTAATGTGACTTTGACTAAAAATCATAAAAACACGTTTTTTTGTGCCTCCTGTAAAATTTGTTCTGTGAGAGTTACTCTCTTTTACCTAAATATGGACGATATTATTGTATAATAAAACGTTTACTTTAGAAAAAAATACACAAAAATATAAAATATAATATAATATATTTCGTATTTGTAAGAAAAACGTCGTTATTTTGATTTTTTTGGACAATAATACTATCTAAGAGTCTTCATACATACATAGATAATTAAAAATTTCCCTTGCATGTTGTTGCAACACCAGTTTATTTTTGTGTAGAGTAGATAAAAAAAATCAGTTTAAGAAAATCTAATATGTTTCTGCAGTACAATAATATATAAGATAAATAATATATAATTTAAAATCTTAATTTAGTCATCCAGCACTCAAAATATTAGGAATGTGAAAGAATGTAAATAATTAGACTATTATCTTAATTCGACCGTGTTGAGACAAAAAGGCTTAACCCTCAGTTTTTCGAAAAGTGGTTTTATCTAAAAGTCATAATGTACAAATTTGAATATACATTCTTACATACATAAAAAGCATTTAGCCAAAAATGACGAATTATTATCGAAATTCAGCTTTAGGTTTTGAATAATAAATGGCCCTCACCTACTTAACTAAAGTTTACGTGGAAAGGAAAAAAGCATTAACTCTCAATTTTAATGATTTTCCTTTAAAAATTTTTTGATTATCAAGTCAAATTTATTGGTGATCATTCATTTCAAGTTTGCGTTTATGTGACTTTGACTAAAAATAATAAAAAAAAAAGTTTTTTGTTTCTCCCGTAATTTTTTTTCTGTAAAAGTAAATTCCTTTTGCCTTAAAACGGTCGTTATAGAACTTAAGTATTAATAAATAAAATAATCTTTTAGTGTAAATGTCTTTGTGACTTTACCTTGCATACTTGGATCCCAAGCATGCTCCATATTTCATGAATCTTATTGTAGATGCAAAAGAAGAGGGTTAGAAGACCGCAAATCAAACCCAACTGACTCTGTCACACGTTCATCTATCATTCCTACATTTAAATAATGTTAAATAAAACAGGTTATTTCTAACTAAATCATATTATTTTTATTCAATGCCTTATTTTTAAG